>JABCPU010000409.1:0-58059 GCA_016800925.1 Suillus spraguei | reverse complement strand
AGATAAGTACATCCCATGGAAGACCGGAGATAAGGTTTGGCTATCTGCCGCTAATCTTAGACTTAAACTCCCATCAAGGAAACTGGCACCGAAACGATACGGACCTTTCCCGATCATCGATGTCTTATCACCCATCACGTTCACACTCAAGCTTCCTCCACAATGGAAGATTCACCCTACGTTCCACGCTTCTGTCTTATCATCCTATCGTGAAACAGATGTACACGGACCGAACTTCCCTGAACCCCCACCTGATATCATCGAAGAAGAAGAAGAATATGAAATCGAAGCAATTCTTTCCCACAAAGGAACCGGCAATCGCCGACGTTATCTCGTTTCCTGGAAAGGATATTCATCGGGAGATAACGAATGGCTCCCAGAAAAGAACTTGAAGAACTCCGCTCGAATCTTGAATGCTTATAAGAAGCAACACAACCTCTGATTATCTTTCAGTCAATCAACCGCATCAGCACTTGATCAGCTACCAACCAAACATTGAAATGTCTTTTCCCACTGCTTACATTACACCCGTCGTCGCTGCCACCAATGACTCCGACTCTGAAACTGAACGATACGGAACCCTTACCACTGAAATCGATAACTCTTCTTACATCGAAGCCGCCATTCTCTGCGAGGGACATGCCCTCGAAATCGAAAGAATCCTTACCG
Organism: Suillus spraguei; assembly: GCA_016800925.1. NCBI lineage: Eukaryota > Fungi > Basidiomycota > Agaricomycetes > Boletales > Suillaceae > Suillus > Suillus spraguei. Next base: position 57,390 of record JABCPU010000409.1, on the reverse strand, counting down.
AAAGAGGCGCCTTCCCTGCTCTCCTCATCGTCAACATCATTCGTATTGCAGCCCTCATTGAAGCCACTGCCAAAGAAACAGCGGAAATTACTCTCCGTCACCGCTTCCTTCATCTTCAAAAACGCATTCGTGCTTACGCTATGTTGCTTCTTCCCGATTCCTTTAAGAATGATGTTGAAGAAGCTATTCACATCATTGCCGAGCGTCGAGCAGGTGTTGCTCGACCTCCCTCTCCGCAGGAAGATACGCCACTTCCTATCCCAGCACCCTCTTCTTCACGCACTTATACTAGTCTTGACGCCTTTACTGGCTTATACACTGCTGTCCAAGAGATCGGACAACTTACAACCCAAGTCGTCGAAACCATTCAACAGTCGGTTGCTGAAACAAGAGCAGCCAGAAACCTAGTGGAAGAAACCATTACCGATCTACAGCAGACACAAAGTAACCTTGCCTCTCCACGAACCCCATCCCCGATTCAACGACCAACCTCACCGCCCCCCATTACCTTCTCTCATGAACATCCCGCATGGCTGTATGAACCATGCACAGAAGAACAGGTCGAAGCCGCAAAATTACTAGGAATCTCTACCACTGAACTGGTAACATTAGGTCCTCGACTCCGCGACCTTCATATACATCCTCCTATGTCTATCCCATCGTCATTCGGTCCTATGGATCCTATTTCACCGGTCTTAGTAAAAGACTTCGGTATCACTTCCCCTTCTTCTTCCACCGAACTCCTTGCAGCTGCCGAGCGTGCAATCACTCCGGACCTTCCTGACTCAGCATACACGCTATCCACCGCCCAACAAGCGCAACTTAAGCGACAGAACACCCTTGCCTTAAAACGTATGATGAAGAAAAAGGGAAAGAAGCGCGCAAGATCCACTAGTCCCACACCCATCATCTCTCCATCTCCCCTACGCAAAGTCTCTTCTAATCCCGACGAGAACATGAAATGCCGCGTCTGTGGATTACTGGGACATCGTCAAAAGAATTGTGCGGAATATCAGTGCAAGGTTTGCAGATACTGGTCGCCTACTCATTTATCCCTCTATTGCCCCGATCGAGTTGGGCCTCCTCCCTTCGGGTTAACTTGGAAAGATGAAGGATTCTATGACGCACTTCGCGCTTGGGAAAAGCAGCTTGACGATGAACGCGTTCATAAAGAGAAGAGAAAGGACTCTAAACGACGCGCTGGTTTGGAGGAAGCTAAGTACATGATGAGCGGATCCTTTGCTGATGAAGATTATGAATGGAGCGATGATCCCATCTACTATGCGAACCAAGATGATTGAAAGCCGGTGACTTTCAGTATAATACGGGGGTAATGTTACAATCGTACGTGCCCCTATTCATTTTCCTCTTCATTTACCTTGTATATTACGTAACAAGACTCTGACTCATATGCTCAACGCATCTGTACTATAGTTGCCTTCCTTCTTTGGATACGCACTTACATTCTCACGACTCTCTTGGTCTGTGCGCACATATTGGCCTATTTAAGCACAGTGTACTTGTAGTAGATTCTCTACTTTAATCTTACTGGGTTTTACCTGGAATCTCCTTCGCTTAGGTCTCCAACCTAAGTCGTCTTGAATCGTCTCTAAGTCTAAGCACTCCTTAGCCTTAGTCTCTATTCTCGCTGATACCTCTTTGACTTGTCATTGAGGCTAGACCCTTGATCGTACTCGGAACGCGTTCCTTGTACTTTCACCTTGTTCTCTTTTGAACATTGTAAGAACTCCCAGCAGACCGTCTGTGTCTTTTCACTGTCGCTGGTGACGCCACCCCAGTTCGTAACAGACAGAGGCATGCTGCTAGATTAATACATCTAAAGTGGACTATGGTCCTAAAACCAGGATACATCATCTAGGTAGGTTGTCCATCATCCAGAGGGATATATCCTTCGATACATCCATGGCGGATCCAAAATTTTGATTCTCGCAACTTTCCAGGCCTTCTTGGGAGGGGTCGAGTACCAAAACTAGACACTCTCAGCCCCCCTCTTCCGGCCAGGTCCCCTTCTAGATCTTGATTTCAGCTAGATCTTGATTTCAGCTATTTCTGATCTGGCGGCTATGGGAGATAGATCTTCACTTTGTTTGACTTCGAAAGAAGAAACCATTGAGCACGTCGCTGCGCACTAAGGCTTGTCGTGTAAGTCAACCTGTCGTCACGTGATGTTCGTATTCTCGCATTTCTAAGTGTTTCTAAGTGATGGTTTTCAGATTTTCACATCAGAAACATGTAGGCTGCAATTTATTTATTATCAAGACAACAATTATACACGATGACAAAATAAACTATATGCGAAGATAGGTATGGTAGTGACGTGCAGGGCTTTGAAACTTTAAACTTTTTGTTTCCTGTTTGTCAAGTTAGATTTACTGAATTTATAAACGACGAAAACAACGCACTTCTTGTGACCTGAGACACCATCTTCGCCTGCCGGTCCACGGCGCTTGCTAGCAATCAGACAGTTCTTGCCAATACTGTTAGCAATAACATTGCGCGAGGAGGGAACACAGCGTCGGCCGGTCCTGCGCAGAACGGAACCCTCGACGGGTGTGGGAGGTTCAACGGGTGCGGGAGGTTCAACAGGTGCAGGAGGTTCAACGGGTGCGGGAGGTTGGCTTCGTTGATCGGGTATGGTAGATGGGGATGAGACTGGTGCAGTGGACGAAGGAAGAGCGGCTGGAGGAAGCATGGGTGAGTCCTGCGGAGCTAAGATGGGTGTAGGCTGAAAAAAATCATGAATGGGGCCTGGATTCGCGTGGACTCAGAGGACACTGTTGTGGTTGGAGGAAGTGTGGGTGAGTTCTGTAGTGGTGTGGGTAAGTCCTGCAGTGGTACCGCAATGGGTGCAGGCTGAGATATATTTCGGGGCAAGCCAGGAGGTGGAGTTATGGGAGGTGATGACGATATGTTTTGGGGCAAGCCAGGAGGTGGAGTTATGAGAGCTGATGGCGACTCCAAGGCAGATGCTGCCTGCGGGTAGGGAGGTAAGCATGGCAGGTTTGGATTTCCGCCTGACGCCTCAAATGCGTCGATTTGAGCAGAGAGTCCATCCCAGAATGAGTCGTCTATGTCCGGCCAATTGCTATCAGTCGAGTTTTCAGGCAAATTGATGTCTGGGACTTTGTCCACCTGGGACGATGTGTTGAACATCACCTGACCAGATGTGTCATCATGGCTAATTCCTAACCCCGCACTTATCGGTGAATGATCACCGCCATCATCATGATCGAGATCATTGCTTGCACTCCCTAGCCTCGCCTTCAAAGTCGCTGTGGCCTCTGCTATCGATGGATTGGTAAGTCGGTTGCTATAAGTTATAACAGAAAACTTACGATAAACTCTGTGCAGATAGTCTTTGAAAGGAGCCATAATAGCGCTCTCAAACTCTGGGTATGTTTGACTGAAGTTGTTCCCATACTTCGTTTGACCTATATGAAAACTTTGTATCCGAGGTGAGTACTGAATGCTACGGATAAACATGGATGACTTACCTATAGACATCAATCAATCCACCAAGCTCTGGAGAAGGGCCACCTGCAAGGAGGGAGAATGAAAACCCTGTCGCATCCGCAAGTCCGGTCAAGAATTTATTGACCATAGCGGCGAGTTTTTCAATATTTCTATGAAGTCATGTCAGCTTATTGACACGTCAGAATTCATGGATCATTACCTCCCATAATCGTCTTCGCTCCACATTCCCTCCTTCTCGTTGTCTCTATGCATCTTCGCATCCTCGATGTACTTCCGTACCTCCGCCTTAACTTCATTTGTCTCTCCTTCGTAGAGGTTCGCTGCCTCCTTTTTGGCAATGGCTACACGCATCCCATTAGTAAGTACCTTGTTCTCGGCTTGTAGCGCCTCAGCTTCTGCCTTTAGTCTGTTATCAACCATGACCTTTACACGCCTCTGGTAGTAAAGTTTGGAATACGCCTCGACTTCCTGAAGGGAACGTGTCGGCTTTTCACATTCAGTGACACTCTTCAGCACCGCATTGAAGACGTTTGTGGCCTCAGCCTTTGCTTGCCGTCCCATCTTCGTAGACCCGAGGCTATTTTTGAAACGGTTCTCTAATTTCTGCGAGCATCTATTAACATGATTGTTTCAACAGGACATTTTGCGGTGACGACGCACCTTTTTTCGCTTGGCTTCAGCCTGATCCATGATCACAAGCTCGTCCCTGGTCAGTGGCCCGATAGGTGGCACTGTAGCTGGCCTTGGCTCGGGGAATACATCAAGCCACTCCCCCAACAAGTCGGTAAAGAAATTTGCCCAGTTCTTGGCTCGGTCTGATTGCTTTGCGCGATACTTCTCATACCAAGGACGCAGCCAGGCCTCCTGCTCAGGAGTACTCCATTTCCGGGGTGCCATCTACATTAATTGTTATGCAATGAGCGCTGTCATTAAAATGTTCACGTACGTTGCCTCACACGATCGTGGGATGGGTATACTTATGTAGCACGAATTGAATGATAATAGTTCGATATTTTGCTCTCAAACATCCCACACACGGGCCCCCAAATGTACTTTTTTGCGCTGGAAGAAGCTCGCAGCTGTATTTTGGCTCAATGTATGTAGTCGCGAATTATGTATGGTACTAATCAAATCCTGATGTCCTTCTGATACATTAGTTCCCCCAACCATTGTGCCGTTGTAAGCTCCACAATTCCTCCGGACATTTCAAGAAGCTGAATGTCCTCCAAGTATGCGGCTGTGGTCTTCAAGAATCGAGAGACCGTGTCAGCGGCATGCCACTCAGGTGAGATACCACAGAAATTTAGGATCTTGTCTTGTGCACAAATCACACGCTTGAGTAGTTTTTCAATCTCGCCGATTGAGTTCACGATGATAGAGATATCACCCTTTGTACTGCAATCATCTGGGATGCTCTTGATGTACTCGCCCAACTTTCCCTTGGTGAACTCGCAGGGGTCAGCACCGATTAATGTGAGCATGTCGTCCTTGGCGACTTTGATGGCGAGTAAGCATGCCGGAAGATTGGATCTGTTGGACATTAATTTTTCATTTCATTTCATGTTTCTATTTTTAAAAACAGAATAGAACTTACAGTGTGTCAGTTTCATCATCGTCACTGGAATTGTTAGAGTCTGATTCAGACTCGTCATCATCCTCACAGCCATGCAATCCTTTCGCCACAGCTCTCAAGATCTCTTTTGATATCGCCTCTGCTTCCTTGTCACGTTTCTTTACACCATGCGCCCTCCGCCGTTGTAAGATTTGGTCTCTATGTCTGTAGGCGTCAGGAACAGCATCGGGAACAATTAATAAAATTATGACATACTTGGCATAGTAGCGTCTGTGCTTTTCTCGTGCAGCCTCCTTTCTTTCTTGCACCGTTTTGTGAATAGTTGGACGTGCCATCATTGGAGGACTAGGATTGAAATTATAGTGGTAGAGGTTCAGAAAAAGTTGAAAAGAAGCAGAGCTCAAAGAAGCTCAGGTTTTCAAACGCTCAGGGAGTCCGACCATAATAAATATATTGATGTTGTCTCTGAGTGAGCCATATTGATATTAACATAGTAAAATGCATGCAGGAACGTAGTACTGGGTGGGCTGCCACCTTCTAGACTTATGAGATTTATTTTAAATAGGTAGTATATGTATGGTCTTCATAAATTGTAATGGTCGCACTACTAGTACAACTGTTAACACCCATAAGAGGTGATCAATACTAAGACTTGTGGTCCGACCAAAACTCATAACTCGCCTGTCTCAATCTGCAAGTGCCTACAACAATTCCTTTTCATACAAATCAATGCCTCGTCTTAAGCTCTCCCACCTAATAAACTAGTAAGTTTTCAATCCCACTCATTAGGCCAACTCTACATAGATTACACTTGAAGTCGGCACAGTTGAAGCTTATTTACGTGATATCAACAGCACATTGCACCGTGTGACAACACTAGCTCTTACTCTCACTCACAATCATGGCTGGAGCAGGCGGCCGTCCCAGCAAGAAGCCTCGACTTGTTCGACATCCTGTCCCAGGTTCTGCTGGACAATCCTCCCAGAACGTCCACCGCCATCGAGTATTCACAATTCAATCTACTGGACAAATCAACCTGAAGACAAGATATCTTGATGCTGTCCTACCGGCGGACAACGTCTCAGAGACCGCTTATGATGTTAGCGCTGACTGCTGCAAGACTGATCCCTGGAATGAGACTTATATATCTCTGGACACTGAACCTCATGATATCAATGTTCTGACCGAAAAACAAAATCAGATGGTTAAAGTGAGCGACATTTCCTTTTTTTATTCAACTAAACCTGACTTCTGCATTGTCTTTTTCCACGATAGGACGATCCGATGCACATCTGGACCTCAGAACGATCGCATTACCTAGACGAATTGATTCAATTAGAAGGGCGCGGGAAGGCTGATCATTCATGCCATGCTTGTGGGGACTTGGACACATCATTTCGTTGTGAGGATTGTTTTTCAGTTGATTTATTTTGCCGTCTGTGCATGATCAAATCCCACCAGAATTTACCACTTCATCGAGTCAAGGTAGGTTCGCATTTCGGTTACTACCAACTTGGTGTACCTTTCTCTGACAACACTATCTCAGCAATGGCAGGACAGATATTTTCACCCTACGACTTTAAAACACCTTGGCCTGCACATCCAATTAGGAGATCACGCTGGCCAGTCCTGCCGCAATCCCAAACCTGCCCGAGAGGACGATTTTGTTGTAATCGACGTCCATGGAATACACGAGGTCGGGCTTGACTTCTGTAGCTGTGCGAATGCACCATCCCACTACAGACAACTTTTGCGTGGCCGCTTCTTTCCATCAACTACAACAGATCCGAGGACTGCAGCAACATTTGCAGTTCTCGAACATTTCCACCTCCTTTCATTCGAGTCTAAAGTGTCGACTTACGAGTTTTATCATTGCCTTGCACGTCGAAGCGACAACACAGGCATTAAGCCTATCAAGGTGACACCTGTTTCTTACTTTACTCAGCACCAAACCTGTTACTGACTAATTTATCCACACAGGACCGCTACCGCGTTTTTCTGAGGATTGTGAGACAGTGGCGGAATCTCACATTGTTGAAACGATCAGGTCGCGGTCACGACCCTGCGGGAGTTGATGCAACGCAACAAGGACAACTCGCAGTCCTGTGCCCTGCCTGTCCGCAGCTCGGAAAAAATGTCCCTGAGGACTTAGCACATGTCAGCTCAAATGAACGGTATGTTTTCCTCCGTCTACTCATTCAATCATTAACTTACTGTTTTACACAGATGGCTTTACTCGCTATTCTTGGCCATTGACGCCAATTTTCGCCTTAAGCGTCGTCTCGTGTCGAACGATATCAAGGACCCTGGGCTCAGTCCCGGATGGGGGTATTTTGTGGAAGAAGGACAGTACAAGACATACCTTCGCAATCATGCAGATGTCACGCAAGAGGTATGTTGTTTTAACTTCACTTATATCATGGCATACTAATACATGCTTTAGAAGAGCATGTGCGTTAGTCACAATGCCATCAACATGGCGGATACCAAGCTTTCCAAAGGGCTCGCAGCAACTGGTGTAGGCTCAGTCGTTTGTGCGCGGCACGACATGCGGCTGGCAAATGGCGTTGGAGATTTGCAAAGAGGCGAAAAGTGAGTAATTTTATCAATGCCATTGCTACAGGTACTCATGCCTCCATCAGATATATGAACATGGATTACATCGTATTCTCCGCCTTGTCCGCTTTTCCGTCCACTCCCATAGTCAACTTTTCCTATGATATTGCCTGCCAGTGGCACAAAAAGCTCTGGCAGCGCGTTTTGGCCCTTCCTTCGCAACTCCAACCCAATCACACGCACACGGCCTTCAACTTCTTTGTGCCAAGTTTCATATCGCTGCTCATATCGCCACTTGCCAAACTAATTTCTCCTTCAACTGGACACCGGGAGTTGGTCGAACAGACGGGGAAGCGCCAGAATGTGGATGGTCCGATATCAACCGCATCGCTGCAAGTACAAGGAAATGGGGCCCGGCACTCGTCGAGAAGTTCTTGACGACCATTTCGGCGATTGGAACTGGAAGAAGGTGACTGCATTCGGTACGTCTTTGCAGCAGTCACCTCGTTGACATAAACTAACTATAATGTTGTATTTTTAAAGGTCGTGTCTTACTCCGCAAGATCAAGGAAGCTGTCAAAGCCAAAACAGAACATCGCCATGCCCTTACGGAGTTGGAAGAGTCCATCAAGCAATCAGACCTAGGTGTTGCCTCACTCACAAATTGGACAAACGAAGTCTTAGCATGGGAGCTAGACCACTCGAATCCGAATCCGTTTGAGAGCAGGGTTACAGGTAAATTTTTCGGCCTTCATTCAAGTTGTTTATAGTCTCATCGGAAGTTCAGCCACAACGCAGGCGGCCGTTTGTCTAGAGCTACTAATGCAAGATGCGCAAGATTTAGAGGACAGATCTTCGGTTTCACTTCATTCAGTTGTGACGCCGAGCATTCTCATCAGCATGGGTCTGGATATTGAGCATGCACAGTAGGTGGCAAGTGAATTCAAGTGATACTAAACTAATTATGTTTTCTAGACGACGGCTTCGTGCAGATAATGGGAGCTTAGGTCAACATGCAACAAATGAACAACGAACGAAGATCCTCGCACGCAGCAATAGTCTCCAGCGTCGTATTGAAGTATGGACCGAGATTCAAGTCTTATACATGCCATCTGTCTCTCAACTCCGTGCTACTAATGCTACCGGCCTCAACCGTACTTTGCCCAGTGATGACAAAGAAAGCGGATGTCCAAGGCCGAGGCCCAATTCTGTCAAACCCGAGGACTTTCAGCTGCTATTTCCTTCCAACATCTGCAGCCACGCACCGTGCGATCCAAAATTACTTCACATAGAATGGTCATTGCGTTTTGCGCAGGCAAATGATGCTCTGGACGAGTGCCGATCTCATATACGCCTTCGCCATCAGCTGTTGCGTTTCAAAAGCCAGCACCTACGTGGACAAGGCGCCAATACTCGGGCGCGGAAGACCGTACAAGCCGTTGATGACCGACTAGTCCTCAGCCATGATAAATATTTGCGTGTGCATAGCGCATTGGTCTGCCTGTCAAGGCACGTTGATCATGTCGGGTGGGATCGCGGCCTACAACCACTGAAAAAAAAGGACCTCAGACCAATAGGCGATCTTGGGGGACAGACTCTGGGCACAGCAATCATGCCGTGGATCTGGCTTACTCACGGGATCTCTTTGCATGACAGCGAGGGGCTGCAAGACAGTAAGTGATCGTGCAGCAATGTTTTCGTTTGAAGACAACAGACTTACTCTGCGGTGGATTTAGCACTCCGCGTCGAATGGTGTAAGGCAAGGGCCCGACATAACCGGTGGCAAGAAGAAATACAGCTATTACTGGTCGAGATGCAGGCGTGTTGGCGTTTCTCGCATGGGAAGCCAGACAGTGGGACGAGCGAGCAACCCTTCGCATGGTAGAGCGGTTAGAATTTGCGGAAGGTCTGATCGCATATGCAAACCGCCAGGCTGCTATCTGTCGCGCCTTGTCTGCAAGCTTTTCGGGAATGTGGAGGGATGTGGGAGCCCTAGTAAGTGCGGGTGTGGATGATTCTATTGATGAACCCCCACACAAAGATGGACCTTCTATTGATGAACCCCCACACGAAGATCTCGATAGAGTTGATTAGTAGCTTCTGTACCTTCATACATAGTGACATTTTCAATCAATCAACCTTGGATCTCAGATTCTCAGGGAATGCTCAAGTTGCTCAACTTAGACATTGGCCGGGCATCTGCCGTCAAAGTAACAAATGTGCCGGCTCTCAGATGGAGAACCATGGCAGCGCATAGATGGATAATTAGCCTACAGTGATGTATCATGTCAATGGATAGTTGAATTGAGGGATGTATCCCAGTTTTAGGGCTATAGCCCATAATGATATATCCGTCTACCAACATCAGGTGGAAGACAATCGATTTAAATGATGTCCCAGTGATAAAACATGATATGACCCACTCCCTCATGGTAGCGGGAATAAATCTACATGACACATTAGCACAGGGTGTTCGGAAACCAATGCAAGCACTTACCTTACTAGGAAGGTTCTAAGAAGTGGAAGCCTTGGAAGTAGAGCACGGTGGTCTAGCTTTCCATAGAGCAGCAGTCTTCGTACGAATCTCTGCTCTCTTCTGCACACAACGGGGGCAACAAGGGTCAGTACAGATACGGACAGAGTTTGCAAGCCGTCGTGATAATATTGGTAATGACACCATACATGATTGTCATGCTGTCTCAAAGCCATATGGGATGCGGCAGAAGGAGAAAAGACAGTACGAATATACTTCAGGCTAGATAGACCGGTCGAAATGTCTGTTAAGAATTATACCAACTGTCGATAGTAGGAATGCGCGCAGGACCAGATGTCAACTCCACAGTGACCCCATTATAATTAGAAACAAAACGCAGCACAATGCAGTCATGCAGAAAAGACGATAGCACAGAGAAATCTTGACTCATCGTTAACATAAATAACAGTAGGAATATCAGTCAAGGGTCCAATGACTTGATAACAACTAAAGGCACAGTCGACGATTAAGATCAACATACGCAGTGAGAAACATAACACCGACTACTGTCATACATCAGGAAATCATGAGTTTACCTATTCCTTACTTATTTCAAACTTTTCCCACTTATTCCAAATGGATCTACTTATTTCTCTTAAATTACCACCTGGTCCCAACTGAACTATCAGGATCTGTTAGCCATCATTATAAATGTGTGCTATAAAATTATTGGACTCTTAATTTGCAAAATAGTACCTCAAGAGAATATTTGAGAAATAAAATCATCAGCATTAATGTGTCACTCGAGCTTCATACTAGTCACTAATTGTTGGTCTTATGCAATGAAACTTGTCTCTCAGGCCCAACAAACATATTCATATTGGAATACTCAATTTTGAAGCAGTTGTCAAATTTCAGAAAAAAAGTAGGTCCATTTGAAATAAGTGGGAAAAGTTTGAAATAAGTAAGGAATAAGTAAACTCATGATTTCCTGATGTAGCGGGAATGTAAGCACTGCGCAGCCTGAGTGAGTCGCATATCCTGGAGGGTAAGGGCTGCTCAGTGAGCTCAGGGAAGGAATCCGAAGGATAGATTCATTCGCCACTAATGTTGTAATATTAATAGTAATGCTCTCCAGCAGCTGCAGATCTACCTCAGTGAGCACGGCGCACAGAGTCGCCACAGACTGGCGTAGAACTGATTTGTGATTTATGTGACAAGAAGTGTGAATAGGTGCATACCAATAAAGTTCGGAACAAACATTGATCGGACTTCAAAATAAGTTGCGGCATATCGGCAAATCGAACTGTAACCTATTGTCCACCATAAAATATATACCACTACTGACCTTTGAGCATTTCCGAGGTTTCTCCATCTCTGTTTCACACTGCCTTCATTTCAAAAGAATTTTGTTCCAACTCTGCGCTTTGAGGTACCCACTGGTGTGGCTGCAAGAGCATGGAAATTATTTTCCTGCTCTGGATTGATCACATGTATAAGAATCGCAGGGAAATTATTTGTGTGAGTCGTATTCTCGCAAAGGTGTGGGCAAGCTGTGGGAGATGATTTTGGTGGCGAACTGATCAGTAAACTGTGGTAGTGATTATCGTGAATCATGTGAATCAGTGATCATTTGGAAGTACTCCCTATTATGAACGTCGACACCCGATGCATGCCTCCAAGATCATCGGCCTCTGTCAGGCCTCAAACCTGATGCGGGTTCCAAGAATTCTGATGTTTCATAATGGGAGACCTGGATCTCCGTCTCTCCAGAGAAAATGCTATTGTGTGCGATCTTCTCCCACTGTAGATGATCTTTAGGCTTTTGGTTCCACATGTCCAATTGAAGAGTCCCACGCGCTGCTATAGCGAGCGTTATTTGACTATTGTAATTCCAGAAAACGCCGCCTACTCCACCAATGAATAGTACCACAGGCACTGTCGACTTCAAAGTCGGTAACGAGACATACCAAACCTGGTACAACGTTGTCGGTGATCTCAAATCGGGCAAACGGCCACTTGTTACGCTTCATGGAGGTCCCGGGATGTCGCACATCTATATGATATCGCATACCGAAATTTATTCTCTCTATGGCATCCCAGTCATCTTCTATGATCAGCTCGGCATCGGAAAATCTACTCACCTTCGTGACAAACCTGCTGAATTCTGGACCCCAGAATTATTCATAGATGAGCTCGACAACCTTCTCGGCCAGCTCGGTATCGGAAGTGACTTTGACCTTCTCGGGCACTCGTGGGGAGGGATGCTGGCTGCTGACTACGTCGCCCAGCGTCAACCTCCCGGTCTTCATCGTCTAGTCATATCCAGCTCTCCACCCTCGGAGCAGCTGTGGAAGAGAGTATGCGGGGTTATCTGGAAGCTTTTCCGACAGAGTTCAAGGAGATGGTGTTGAAACATGAGAGAGAAGGCACCGTCTCATCGACGGAGTATCAAGCAGCCATCCAAGTTTTTATGAACAAGCACACATGCCAGACAATACCCTGGCCTGAAGAGCTAATTGCCGCGTTTGCTTCCGTGGAAGAAGATCCCACCGTGTCGAATGCCATGTAAGCATATCAACCGCTTGAATTCCGGAGGACTGAGACAGCCCTATTTCACTGCCTTCCATGTTGGATTCATTGATGGGCGAGTTCAATATTTGGTTTTGTTCGATCATGTGTAGGTCATGTCACGGTGATCATAACGAAATAAATTGTGTATTGGAATAGCTCATGGTCGACCCAAGAATTCCGCATTTGAATACTATCGAAAAGCATGAAGTGTATTATAAGTACTATGATCAAGAACTTATAAGTGCGGCACCAAACTAATCCACGATACCGCCTTATATGCGTCAAGAGGAAGCCTACGTAAAGTGGTGAACATAAGTACCAAGAGGATGCCACGAGCTGTGGTGTACAACGCGATATATATGATATATATAATATAGGTCAAGATCTTGAACCTATGCGGTTCCTGCATGTAGCTAGGGGACCATACGAACCATACAAAGACACCAATAAAGGGCGCGGAAGTTATAGCAATAGTACCTATGTGCCATAGCATCCGTTCCTGGTATGAGGGGAAGGCAAAAGACCAAGCCATACAATGGATGGCGCCAAATATGGTTGCCACAAACATTCCAGGACATGCAGGGATCAACTTGTCCGAACATTCGAGATCGATGCTGCCATCAAATGTTGGAACTTGGAGCTTTCGAGATGTGGGAATGCCAGGAAGGCCCATCAGTTCCAGACATGGGCCGACGACTGGAGCCAAGCGACCCCACGAAGCGAATTCGTTATTTTCATCGACACTAAGGCAGATGTGATCAGCAGCGGTATAATTGTTGAGGTGCATAGTACATACTCAATGTGATCCTCTGGCCTTGACTCGGTCGACTTCCAGTACACTGGATGTGGACGTCGCACATTGAGAGGCTTGTTCCACCACACAGCATAAGTTAGGAAATTGAGAACCGCAAAAGCGAGTGTTCCCACTTCGAGCTGGGTGATTTCGAGGTGATAGATGACGCGGGTGATGAGCTGCATAACAAACCAGGCCACCTGAAGCATGATCAGTCCTTTTGATATCGCATTGCCTTTGCTCTTGTCGCGGATTTGCTCTGCTGTTAGGTCAGGGACGTCGATACACTTTTTACGTATCAGGAGAAGAATGTAATCGGAGCGTAGTGTAAGGTAGGGTTTCCTGTCCACGTAGAGCATGAAACCACCCATGAGCACAAAGAAGCTGTGCGTCTCAGTCCACGTATAATCTAAGGATGCGCATGAGTCAACGTTTAGGTGAGCACGAGTGGGGCTTACCTTCAGATTGCTTTGAGAAATAAGCTTTAATGGATCTTTTGGCCCACCTCGCAAAAGCACGGGGGAAACGCCGAAGAAACACTAACACAGACAATACACGTTTAGCAATTACTAAGAGACGAACGAAGGGATTTCACATTGCTTAGGTGCCTCAACATCCTGCTCTTCCACTAAGGACGTGTGTAGTAGTTTGTGAGATGCAGAGTTTCCAAAAGCACTTGGCAATTCTGAGTCGCTTCCAGCCTCTGGACCAATATTAGGATACCCCAATTTCTTGAACTCTCTTGTAATTTGACGGGCACTGAGCCACTGGCGTATAGCCCATGCAACGATCAGCTCAGGAGTGATCAGTGCCATCATCATGATCCCAAGTTGCCGCCGTAGGTTATGATAAGAACTGGCTTCAAGATTCGGAATATTGGTGTGAATGGCAGTGTATGTGCATGCGAACAGAGTGAGGACGGAGCTGGAGATGATTGTCCATAGGGTTCTGGTGATGAACGATGGGGCTTTAAGACTGTCGCTAGTAGTAGTATCTGTTGTATTTGTTGTAGGTGCAGCTTGGATGACCCCAACGAGGAAGAGGAAGACGCAGAAGAGTAGTAGGCGCATTATTGGATATCACTTTGGGGTGTATCATGGTATGCATCCTGTTCACTGTTTTATTATACTGATGGGCGTCAGTATGTACAACGAGGTTGAATTGAAAGTAGTTCCGAAGTTCACTAAAACGAGGCACTCGAAAACTGGTTGGCTGAGATAGAATCGATCAAGTACCGCCACGGTCTAGGGCGTTAGCCATTAAGCTGTAATGCGGCATTTCCCCCTCTGGCCTGTCGATCAACTAAATAACGATGAGTCGTAGATCGATCAAGTCTGCAAGGCGCAGCGTCTCTGAAGCTTGAGCTTGAAGCTGAACATCATATTAATATTGCAAATGCGTACTGGCAATGCCGTTACCATGCATTCTCCTTTCCCCAATCAAATATTTTTCTCCTCTTCTACCTTGCACATATTAATCTGGTGTCAACGGCTAACTTCCATTTATCCATGGTGGATATGTTGACATCGATGTTTGCCTGCACATACACTACATAGTATAGCTAGGGTCCTGTGTACTATAACTATAGAGCGTGAATAAGCACCGATATACATATTAAGCAAAAAGCAAGCGCAGGCTGCCCACAAATGTGAAGATCACAGCAAAAGCAAATGTGTTAGTAGCGTTATCGAGAACGGGCAAATGAAATGATAGAATCTAACACAACAATGACCACTTACCTACCACTACCAAACAGCCGGTGACGTGAATACAACTACCTTGTATCTCAAAGTTGGTGATGCAGTTGAGCCGTACTGCAGGGGGTCGTGGACGGACACGCATGATGGTCGTGGGAAGTCAGCCAGCGCCAGCGCTACGGAGTGTGGAGGCAGGCGGAGGTTGGGTGTATGGGCTGCGGGAGACTACAGGGAGGACATAGTGATTGGGTATAATAGTTACCAGGCAGATGCTGCGCACGGGCGAGGGAATAGGGGTGGGCCACATTAGGGCAACTCAGAGATGGAACAGTGAGAAGCAGGGTCCCCATGGTCGGCGTAGGCGCTAGCAGGCGTGCTACGGCAATGTATTTGACCTTTAGATCATACATGAGCTGAGAAATTGTTGAGCAATGATGGAAGTCTTGATACCTGCTCCAATACACGTGCCTCACCCTTCTCAAGATTTGGAAACCAAAGCACTTCAGAATGGTAACGGAGTACCCATGACTCCCGACATGCTGGCACCTGCAAAGTATGTTTGATGAGGCCCACCTAATGTTTACATACGGGCGTCAGTTGCAATCACATTCCATGGCGACAAGTAGTTTTCTCTGTTCAAAAGCAGCTGTAGTAGCGTGTCGAACGGCAGGATTCAATTTACCTTTCAGCATGCAGAATTTTACCAGATCGCGATTCTTCTCTCTTCGCAGTCCTGGAGCGGTTATTCGCCGTCAGTGTTCTTGCGCACTCCGCGCACAGAACAATGACTCATAGTCATCCATGCTTCCTTTGCAAGGCGCGCAGATGTCCTGGTCCTGACGTCCCACGACTTCCATGACAATACAAGTTTGCCCCTGGAATTGCGTAGTGATAGAATCGCTAATATTCCGTCAGGCTGGCTCAGGCATCACATCGTACCGCAGGTGAAGCCTATTCCTTCATCTTCCGACACCAACATGCCCTTGTCATAATGTCATTAGTTGTGAGGAAAGGTTCGAGGTTGTTGAGGACAATGACCCTGTGGCGTTGGTCGTCGTAGGTGATGATGTCAGGATTCAGAGGTTTAGAAGTCCCGAGTACGTGGTAATCGAGTTCAAAGTGAGCTGCAAAGTTTCGCCGGTCGACTTTAAGCGTACTCACCACCTTATCCTCATCCTTGTCATTGGCTTGTGTCCTCCTCTCCTTCACTGCTCCGCAGCCGTTGTCACGCGTGCTTCGCCAAAGACAATGAGGATCGAGACCTTGCCAATGCAAATTATTTATTTCTTCAAGTGTCAATGTATGTATTCAAGTTATCAAGTAGATAGTCCACGCACCTTTCTTGCCAGAAACGTAATTTCCTTACGCAAGCATTGGTCTCTGGATAATATTGATAAAGACAGACGCTGTATGTCAGGTCGCGCCCAAAGGTAATCTTCCTTGTTGATCGGGAATGCTGCTACTTGTTCATTCATCGTCCGTTTCATCAATCACAGCATACCGAAATTCGAACAACCCGAAAGGTGAGTTTGCCTCAGCGTTTGAGTACCTGAACGGCATGTTCCGGAATATGTAGCAATCCAAACGCCAAGTCGTTCGATCAACAACGCCCAGCTAGAAGGGCGAGAAGGCGGCCTTGTCAAGGTTTTTGATGACATCAAGGTGAGTTTGGACGGACTGACTAGGAGCCCATTTAATCGTTGACTTCCCAGTTAGAATTAATACAGGACGCACTTGGCTAGTCGAGTTCTGCATCACTTCTCGAATGGGCCCCACAGGTTGCGCGGGTATGGTCTGTTGTTACTGGCATGATGCAGGCCTATCATTCCTTGAACTACTCGCTCGACTGATTCACAATGCCCTCTCGATCGGGGAAAAAAATAAACCAGTTGCGTAGGTACCTATACACCCTTGCTACGCACCAATGGCGCAGGGTGTCATGTCTCAAAAGCTAACTATCTCCACTGGGAAGCTTGTCAGCTGTCCATTTAATCAGCTGTAGCGTACCAAATAGTCATACTTCACTGTCGTCCATGTTGGATGCATTGATGAGCGAGTTCAGACAAGATATATGTGGTTTCATTTGATGCACGTCAGGCCTCATTTGATCATACCAAAATTACTTTTGTATCGTAATATCTCATGGTCGACTAAAGAATGCTGCATATTGAAGAGGTATATAGAGCGTATCACAAGTATCTGATCAGGAACTATAAATGCGGTACTAAACTAGTCCACAGCACCCCCTTGTATGCGTCAGGAGGAAGATTGCGTAAAGTGGTGAGCATAAGTACCAAGAGAACAGCACGAGCTGTGATGTATAAAAAGGGAGATGCAAACAAAATCGGCAAATATACGAACGGCATATCTTTCCCCATTAAATCAATGCTTAAAGCTACAAAGAAAGAAATGAATGATGTGAAATTTATAGCGACAGCACTCATGCGCCATAGCATCTGTTCCTGGTGTGAGGGGAAGGCAAAAAACCAAGCCACACAATGAATACCACCAAATACGGCTGCCATAAGCAATCCAACAAACGTAAGAATGATCTGGTCCGATTTTTCGAGACCGATGCTGCCATCAAATGTCGGAACTCGGAGCTTTCGAGATGTGGGAACGAGATTTATGCCGATCAGTTCTAGCATTGGGCTGACGACTGGAGCAAAGATACCGAATCTAGCGAATTCGTCACCTTTATCAACACTAAGACAGACATGATCAGCAGCGGTATAATTGCTGATGCGCATACATACACAATGTGATCCTCTGGCCTTGACTCGGTCGACTTCCAGTACACTGGATGTGGATGTTGCACATTGAGAGGCTTGTTCCACCACACAGCATAAGTCAGGAAATTGAGAACCGCAAAAGCGAGTGTTCCCACTTCGAGCTGGGTGATTTCGAGGTGGTAGATGGCGCGGGTGATGAGCTGCACGACAAACCAGGCCACCTGAAGGATTATCAGTCCTTTCGATATCGCATTGCCTTTGCTCTTGTCGTGGATTTGTTCTGCCGTTATGACAGGGACGTCGATATACCCTTTACGTATCAGTTTGAGAATATAATCCCGGCGTAGTGTAAGGCAGGGTTCCCCGTCCACATAAAGCATGAAACCGCCCATGAGCACAAAGAAGCTGTGCGTCTGAGTCCACATATTATCTAAGGATGCGCATAAGTCAACGTTTAGGTGATCACAAGTGGGGCTTACCTTGAGATGGCTTTGAGAAGTAAGTCTTAATCGACTTTTTCACCCACCCCACAAAAGCACCGGGGAGACGCCGGAAAAATGCGAGCACAGACGATACACCTTTAGTAATCACTAAGAGGATACGAACAAAGCGATTTCCATGTTGCGTAGACGCTTCAACAGATTCCTTCTCTAAGAACGTGTATTGTGAGTTGTGAAATGTAGAGTTTCTGAAAGCACACTTCACCTTCCGACTCTGGACGAACATTGGGATACCCCGATTTCTCGAACTCTCTTGTAATAAAACGAGCACCGAGCCACTGGCGCAGAGCCCAAACGACGATCAGCTCAGGAGCAATTAGTGCCACTATCATGATCCAAAGTCGCCGCAGTAGTAGAACAATAGGGCTGTCCTCAGGACTCGGAATATTGGTGTGAATGGCAGTGTATGTGCACGCGAACAGAGTAAGGACGCAGCTGGAGATGATTGACCATAGGGTTCTGGTGGTGAATGATGGGGCTTCAAGACTATCGCTTATAGTAGTATCTGTTGTATTTATTGTTGGTGCAGCTTGGATGACCCCAACGAGGTAGAGGAAGATGCAGAAGAGTAGTAAGCGCATTATTGAGTATCACTTTGGGGTGTATCACGGTATGCATCCTGTTCTCTATTTATTTTGCTGACTTGCTTCAGCAATGAGGATATACAATGAGGCTAGACTTATTTCTCGAGCGTTCCGAAGTTCACGAAAAGAAGATGAATGGAAAAACTCGTAGACTAAAATTGGAACGAGGCTGAAGCGCTGCAGAAGGCCTATCATAAACGAGAATACGTAATTAGGTTGCTTCTCCAGCATTTTTGCGCTGCCTCACCTTATCGTCGTTTTTTTTTTCATGTCCCTGCCCATCGCCATCTTTTATTCATTCATGGTAAGCCTGTAGTAAACAACACATATATATACTCGGCCATTTCGTATTAATAAGTATATTATAAGCAAAAAGCGAGCAAAGCGCAGGCCGCTTATTGATTTCGAGGCCGAAGATCACAGCGAGAGTAAATGTGTTAGCAGCGTTATCGAAAACGGGTAATGAGGTGATCTCACACAGCAGGCGAGGTTGAACATGAGGTGGTGCCACATCAGGGCAACTTAGAGATAGGGAGTGTGAAGCAGAGAGTACTAGTGCCAGTGGGCATTTGGGCTGGGCGCTAGCAGAATCCAGATGTGCTATGGCAATGTACGTATACTTGACCTTCAAATGATACATAACTTGCTGAGCGGTGACCTTATCCTTCCCAAGATTCGGGAGCCAAAATACTTTAGATGGTGATGGACCCGGGCACTTGGCAAGCTGGCGCCTGAAGAGCATGTTTAATGAGACGAAACTAAATATATGCATGTGAGCCTATCAGATTGTTCTAATTACGTCTCATGGCGATAAGTAGTATGAAGCGTGTCCATTGACATACCTTCTAGCATGCAGCTGATCGTGGATCGATCTTCTTCACAGCTCCAGAGCAGTTGTTTATTATTCAATGCTCTTGCGCGCTCCATGCACAGAATAATGACAGATCGTTTCCATGCTTCGTTTGGCGCGTATTTCATCGTCCTGGTCCTAGCGACCCACCACTTCACGACAATCAACAAGTGAGCTGCGAATTTCATACCGGTCAACGTCCATATGCGAGCTAGACAACTATGGGAGCAGAATCCTAATCAGGCAGCAACAGGATTTTGGACTTTTGGTGATGACACGTCGCACCCAAATGTAACTGCCTCCTTGTCGATTGGGAATGCTATCGATGGGTATCAGTCATCTGTTTGTATCAGTTGCAACGTACCGAGTTACTTGAGCAGCTCTGATGAGCAAAACTTGTTTGGTTCGCGTCCATGCCAAACGTGCAGGTCATGTGATCGCGTCCTGTCCTTAGCCTAGCTCTACCGTCGACCACAAGAATATCTGCCGCCGTCTGAATATCATTACAAATGTGTAAAGTGTATCCTAAGTACCATGATCACGAATTATAAGTGCGGCACTAAACTAGTCCACGACACCGCTTTGTATGCGTCAGGAGGAAGATTGCGTAAAGTAGTGAACATGAGTACCAGGAGGACGGCACGAGCTATGATGTACAACGTGACAGATAGAAAATAGATAAAGCCATATACAGTCTGTAGTGTAACGACCGCTGCTACCGAGTTGAATGATAGTGTGACAAGAAGAAGAAAAAGGCAGGGCGTAAATGTTATAGCAATAGCACTCATACGCCATAGCACCCGTTCGTGGTATGTGGGGAATGCAAAAAACCAAGCCATACAATGAATGCCGCCAAATATGGTTGTCATAAGCAATGCAGCAAGTTGAAGAACCCTCTTGTCCGAATGCGTGCGTTTGATGCTGCCATCAAAGGTTGGGACTCGGAGCCTTCGAGATGTGAGAATGACATGCGAGCCTATCAGTTCTACGATTGGGCCAACGACGAGAGCCGGGGTCCCAAGCCAAGCAAATTCGTCGCCTTCATCGACACTAAGGAAGACATAATGAGCAACAGTATGATCGTTGATGCACATGCATACTCATTAATGTGATCCTTTGGCTTTGTCTCTGTCGATTTCCAGTACACCGGATGTGGACATTGCACATCGAGAGGCTTGTTCCACCACACAGTATAGGTGAGGAAATTAAGAACCGCAAAAGCGAGCGTCCCTGTTTCGAGCTGGGTGGTTTCGAGGTGATAGATGGCGCGCGTGATGAGCTGCATGATAATCCATGCCACCTGAAGCATGATCAATCCTTTTCATATCGTATTGCCTTTGCTCCTGTCGTAGATTTGTTTTGCCGTCAGGGTAGGGACGTCGAGGCACCCGTCTCGTATCAATGTAAGAATGTAATCGGGACGTAGTGTAAGGTAGGGTTCCCCGTCCACATGAAGCATGAAACCACCCATCAGCACAAAGAAGCTGTGCGTCTGAGTCCACGTATAATCTAAAGGTGCGTGTGAGCCAACGTTTAGGTGGGGCACGAATGGGGCTTACCTTCGTATTGCTCTAAAACGTAGGCCTTGAACACCTTTTTCAATGGCTTCGCAAGAGCGCGAGATGATCTTGGGGTGGGCTCTTGAGTGCTAGTGTGAACCACCGAAGAAACACCAGTACAAATGATGGTTCACCTTCAAGATGCACTACGAGATGCCGGGTGCTATCTTGAGAGGCGGGCAAGTCATGAGCAAGCGTAATCGGGGTGCAAAATAGGATGTTGAGTTCACCTTCAACATAATTCTCTGCGCATTGTTCAATTGGCCCATGACCTAAGGACATGCATAGCAGTGAGTCGTCGAGGAACATATCTAATTTCAAAAAGAATGATTTACTTTCAGGCCGTCCCTGTGGCCGAGAAATCTTGAAATATTCCGATTCCTTGAACTGTTTTGTAACACGGCGAGCGCTGAACCATTGACGCATAGCCCAGGTGACGATTAGTTCAGGAGCGATTAGGGCCATTATCATGATCCCTAGTCGCCGCCATAGGATACGAAGGGGGCTGTCCTTGGGACTTGGGATATTAGGGTGGATGGCACTGTAGATGCATGCAAAAAGAGTGAGAACAGAGCTGGAGATGATGGACCATATGGTTCTGGTCGTAAATGATGGGGTTTTAAACTTAATACTGTCGCTAGTAGTAGTATTGGTTATATCTGTTGTAGGTGCGGCTTGGACTATGCCAATTGCAAGGAGGTAGAGGAAGATGCAGAAAAATACTAGTAAGCGCATTACTGGATGTTACGCTCTGATATCCATCTTGCTCACTATTTGTATTTTATTGGAGGGCGTCATCTCGAGGCAGTACAATGTACAATGAGGCACTGGCTTGCCTGATGCTCTGCAGCATGACAAGTGGAGCCGATCAACTACTATAGCTACTATTCACAGAAGGTCCAACTCACACTTGTAGTCATTAGACCAGTTTGAGGCTCAAGCGCGCACTCATTCCGGACCAACCCCTTGCCCATCCACTCGTAGCCCAATCCGTCTGTTTCTCGGCAAGGTTAAGAATGACTTGCCTAAAAACATTCCTGTGAGTCAAGGAGGATGCGTACGTGAGCGCGAGTGTCTTGGAATAACACTGAGATCGTACAAAACCACTTGAGAGTCGAGGGACTTCCTAGCCGAGACCGTACGACACGAAAACATAACCGATTCCGTTTCATCGATGCGAAGACTAACGTGCGGATACATCATGATGATTCCTTTTGACACATAGATATTCCGGTCCTAGCACCCACGATAATACAAATTGGCTCCCTGAGTTTGTTGAACTTTTATTCGGTTCACGTCACATCGAACATACAGGTCATGTGATCGCATCATTGGTAGCAGCGAAACCCTCAACACTACAAAAGTATAAAGTGCCATATCATAAGTACCATGATCAAGGACTATAAATGCGGTACCAGACTAGTCCACAACACTGCCTTGTATACATCAGGATGAAGATGAAGATAGCGTAAAGTGGTAAACATAAGTATTAAGAGGACGGCACGAGCTGTGATGTACAACATGACATATACCAAAAGCATCAGCACAAATATGACGCTCGCGACTCGGTGTAAAAATAACGAGACTCGGTTGCGCTGTGCTGAAATGCTTTGAAGGTAGATATTAATACACAACCAGGGTGTGCAAGTTATAGCGACGGCACTTAGGCGCCATAGCACCTGTCCGTGGTTGGGGAAGGCAAAAGACCAAGCCATACAATGGATGCCACCAAATATGGTTGCCATAAGCAATGCAGAAATCTGAAGGACCGTCCTGTCCGAACCTTCGAGATTGATGTTGCCATCAAATGTTGGAACTCGGAGCTTTCTATATGTGGGAATGTCAGACATACCTATTAGTTCTAGAATTAGGCGGAAAACGGTACGTTGGGGTCTCTAAGTGAAACTAAGGCAGACATAATCAACAACGGTATAATTTTTCAGGCGCATACATACTCAATGTGATCCTCTGGCCTTGACTCGGTTGACTTCCAGTACACTGGATGTGAACATTGTACGTCGAGAGGCTTATTCCACCACACGGCATAGGTGAGGAAATTGAGAACCGCAAAAGCGAGCGTCCCCACTTCGAGCTGGGTGGTTTCGAGACAATAGATGGCGCGAGTGATGAGTTGCATCATAAACCAGGCCACTTAAAGTATGATCAGTCCTTTCGATATCGCATTGCCTTTGCTCTTGTCGTGAATCTGGTTGTGTGTTAGGGTAGGGGCATCGATACATCCAGAATGTATCAGTCTGAGTACTTCGTCAGGCTGTAGTGTGTGGTACGGTTGCTTGTCCACATAAAGCATGAAACCACCCATTAGCACAAATAAGCTGTGCGTCTGAGTCCACGTATAATCTAAGGATGCACGTGAGTCAACATCCAGGCGAACATGAATTGGGCTTACCTTCAGATTGCTTTGAGAAATAAGCCTCAATCAACCTTTTGACCCACCTAGGAAGAGCACACCGAAGGCCAACGAAGCGATCTTCATATTGCTCAGGTACTTCAAGTTCAAGAAAATCATTTTCTAAGGACGTGTATAGTGAGTTATGGTTATGATATGCAGAGTTTCGAAAAGAACTTTGCACTGAACACGAACTTGGCTTACCTTCCGAGTCCGAGTCAAACTTGGGTTGCTTAGTCGTAGTGCACCTGACGAGAACACGAGGAAAATGCCAAAAAGACACCAGCTTTACACGTTTCATCAACAAAAGGGAGCGATGTCCATCTTTGTGAGTTGTGAGATACAGAGTTTCCAAAGGCACTTGGGAACTCACCTTCAGCCTCCGGACCATTAGGATACTCTGACTCCCTGAACTGTCTTGTAACATACCAGGCACTGAGCCACTGCCGCATAGCCCATGTGACCATCAATTCAGGAGCGAGAAGTGCCATTATCATGATCCCAACTCGTCGCAGTAGGATCTCATGAGGACTATCCTTGGGACTCGGAATATTCGAGTGAATGGCACTGTATATGCATGCAAACAGAGTGAGGACGGAGCTGGAGATGATTGTCCATCGGGATCTGGTGGTAAACGATGGGGTGTTACAACTGTCGCTAATAGTAGTACGTGTTGTATTTGTTGTAGGTGCGGCTTGGAGCACTCCAACGAGGTAGAGGACGATGCAGAAAAGTACTAGTGAGCGCATTATTGGATGGGGTGTACTTATCGTATGCGTCCGAGTCCTGTTCACTATTTGTATTTTATTGGCGGGCGTCATCTCAACCATGGGCCTAGGCGCAGTTGCCTGATAATTTTTCACGAAAAGCAGAGTATAACGACACCACTGTTTATTTCGCCGATTCGAGCGTGCAGTTTGAAACGAACTGTCGAGTAAGGTTCATGTGCTGTTCCTGGGCGTAGTGAATCGTACACATGAGCGACTGATACGCCAGCGCCGGCTATTGCATGCAGGCTACGTATATATGTTGAATCAACAGTACTCTAGCAGGTGCAAAGAACGGAGTTATGAGTGGAAACTGTGTTTGAGTAGTAGCAGTATGTGATCCAAATAAAGTTCGAATCCTCGATCGGGTTTAAACTGACTTACTTAATATGGAAGTTGCGCAGCTGATCAATGAACCTGCCAGTGGCACCAACATCCGGGCGGAACCAATCCATGCATCCCTGCAACTCGTAACCAAGTTATAGGGAACAGGCCCAACAATTTGCAGTTGACCTTTCTCCAACCACTTTAAACCCATTTCGCTCAGACATTACATGACTTGAATGTCTTTCCGGTCGTGGTCGAATCAATCCAGTGTCACAAGTACATTCGTGCTGCTGTCTTGTACATCAAACATGCGTTTTGTTTTGTTCTCATCCCTATTTGCCGTTCAGCTATCATCCGTACAGATGCATTCTCGCTTTAAGATGTCAACGCGACGGAGAATTACTTCAGTCGGGCTCATCAATGCCATGGTCAAGTTCACCACTTTACGGCTCAGTACGAGACACGATAGACGCTGGTCCTGTCACGGTAGCCTTCTTGTCCATATTATAGATCACACCTGTCATAAGTTGGCATACATGCAAGATAAAATTAAGAATGCAGTGTGTTTGGAGCACAGAGAAGGCAGTTTCCTTAGCGTGTTCCCGTCTGTCGGTGTGGGCGCAGTGAAACTCGAATGGAAAGGCCATAACAACGCATGTGCAGTGCAGCATCCAGATCTACGAAGTCAGAGTGTGAATAGGTTTGAGGCCATATTAAGATGCAGCGGGCCGATAATGACATTGATCCTCAAGATAAATCAGGGTGCCTGTGGGGTTTTGGTGTGCCAGCTTCCGGTGGAAGCAGCGAGTTGTAAAGTCTCGTCGATAATGCAGGACTCCACGCTAGAGGATGTAGACAATCTGAACATCCTGTACGTCATGGCGGAAGATCGACAGATTGGCAGGTCACGAACATAACAATTTTGTGAGAGATACAGGACACCAGGCGTGGTGGCTATCCGTACGTCGTTTGGAGATGGGACATCGGTAAGTTTATGGCATTGTACAAGAAAACAGAAGGGAAGATAGGCAAACGATGTCCAGGGAAAAAGGCAGAAATAACGAGCTCTCCATGTGCACGCGCATATTTACCCTGTATCATCAACTCATAAAATTAAATCAGCCCAAAATGCTAATTGGATACTCTCATCTCAAAAAAATAAGCAAGGCACTCACCAATCTTCTCATTTTCCTTCATTCATATCCTCAAAAGTCTTCACTCCATTCACAACCGTCGATGGTGACCGGTGAACACTGAGGCATGTTCACCAAAGACGGATGATGATTGAAAGCTCGCCAGTACAAATGGTTTGTTTCTGAAAGTGTTGGTCTACGTAGATATTATAGGAAAAGTTATGCACCTGTCTTTCCAGCAATATATCCATGTGCAGAGTGTGCAGAGTACTGATCGAGGCTCTAGGCAATAGAGACGTACGTTGGGTCGTGTCCAAAGGTAACTGTCTCCTCGTCGACTGGGAATGCTGATACCTGCTTATCAGTCATCCGCTTCATCAGCCGCAACGTCCTAAATAGCCCGATTTCGTGTGACTGCGTATGTAGTAGCGCGAAACTACTTACGTAGCTAGTACTAGTAACTCTGTCGTTGACCACAATAATGTTTACATTTGAATACGATTACAAAGGTATGAAGTGCATCATAAGTATCACGAACAAAAATCATAAATGCGGCACCAAACTAGCCCATGACACCTCCCACAATGCTCTAGTAGGAAGATCGCGTAAAGTGGTGAACATAAGTGCCAAAATGAGGGCGCGAGCTGTGATATACACTACGACAGATAACAAAAGTACCAAGCTAGAGACAAACCCGTGCACGACATTCGGCACCGATTCAAGTGAGTCAAAGAAGTTGACAAGAAAACAAAGCCAAGGCGTGAAAGTTACAGCAATGGCACTTGCGTGCCATAGCACCCCTTGGTATGAAACAAATTTAAAAGACCAAGCTATCAAATGGATGCTGCCAAATATAGTTGCCATAATCAATCCGGCGAGTTGAAGAAACATCCTGTCCGAATTTCCGAGTTTGATGCTGCCATCAAATGTTGGAACTCGGAGCTTTCGAGATGTGGGGATAGCAAACCAGCCTATCAGTTCTAGAATTGAAGCGAAGACTGGAGCAAAGATCCCAAGCGGAGCGAGTTCTGCTCTTTCATGGACGCTAAGGCAGACATGATCAGCAGCAGTGTAATAGTTGAAACGCATACATACTCAGGCTCTTCAATGTAATTATCCGGTGTTGACTCGGTCGACTTCCAGTACACTGGATGTGGACATTGCACACCGAGAGGCTTGTTCCACCACACAGCATAAGTTAAGAAATTGAGAACCGCAAAAGCGAGTGTCCCCACTTCGAGTTGGGTCACATTGAGACCATAGATGGGGCGGGTGATGAGCTGCATGACAAACCAGACCACCTGGAGCATGATCAATCCTTTCGATATCGCATTGCCTTTGCTCCTGTCGCAAATCTGCTTTTCCGTCAGGACAGGGGCGTCGATACACTCTTCGCGTATCAGCTCGATAAGTTGATCAGGCTGTAGTGTGTGGTAGGGTTTGTCGTCCACATAAAGCATGAAACCACCCATCAGCACAAAGAAACTGTGTGTCTGAGTCCACGTATGATCTAAAGATGTAAGTGATCCAACGTTTAGGTGAGCACAAAACGGGCTTACCTTCAGATTGCTCTGCAACGTGAGCCTTAAAAAACTTTTCGAATGGCCTCGCAACAGTACGCGTTACCTCATATCTTGAAGTGGGCACTGGAGTACTAGTATGAACTACTGAAGGAACACGAGTATAGATGATGTTCACCTTTAAGATGCACTCCGAGAAGTCCCAGGGTGCTATCATGATGTTGAGAGTCACGAGGAAACGTACTAGTGCTCGGGGTGCGAGATAGAGTAATATGTCCATTGTCTAAGGACGTGTATAGTGAATTGTGAGATGCGAAGTTTCCGAAAGCAACTTGAAGGCTCACCTTCACACTCCAAACGAACGCTTGGATACCCCAATTCCTCGAACTGTCTTGTAACACGACGAGCGCTGAACCACTGTCGCATAGCCCATGTGACAATCAGTTCAGGAGCTATTAGTGCCATTATCATGATGCCAAGATGTCGCCGTAGGATACGAAGGGTGCTATCCTGGGGACTCGGGATATTGGTGTGTATGGCAGTGTAGATGCATGCAAAAAGAGTGAAAATGCAGCTGGAGATGAGGGACCATTTTCTCTGGATGTGTATGGTGGGGGAATAGCAGAACTGTCACTAGTACAAGTACGAGTAGTATTAGTAATATTTGTCGTAGGCACCACAGCCTGAGCTTGGATCACTTCAACGAAGTAGAGAGAAATGCAGAGAAGTACTAGTAAGCGCATCTTTGGACGTCACCTTGGTGTGCATAGTATGCATCCTGTCCACTATTTGTATCTCATCAAGCTGGCGGATGTCATACACGCCACCTCCAGTAATAAGTATGGTGGGTACCAGATCCTGCCAGTGATGCGTTGCGCGCGTAACTTATGTAATGGCGTCAGTGCACAGCTTCAAATCAATACGCGTCTGAACTCTGAACACTATTGTGACACAGTAATACACGAATATAGTTTTGGGACCTCTCATCAGTGAGTGGTTATTAGAAGTTGAGAGTTTGAATTGCCATACACCAATGACTGATAATCGACCACAGTGATCGATGGCTTTGCTAAACTTGATGTAATTTTAAGCTCTCCCAGTCGGGAATCTTGGGACCAATCAATCCAGCCCCTGACTACCCTGATAAACGTGTGACAAGCGGTGCGCTGCGGTGCAAGAGCCTCAAGGATCAGCATCTCGGCAATCACTCCGAAGGCTGTCTATCTATCCAGTCGGCAGACTCGGCCTTCATTGTGGATTCTCACTCAACTTGTAATGTAAGTTTAGCGCTTTGATTCGCACATAGTATATAATAGCTCACTATAGTCATCCATTTCTCATTAATGATGTGTCCGAATTTTCCAAGCTCGCGATATCACTATACCATATTTTGAAATGTTGCAGGTGAGATACGACGTGAGAAGTTGCGGCAAGAGCAACAGGCCTGTATACCAGGGCGATCGTTTCTCCCCAAAGTTCGCTACAGATTTCATGGCTGTGGTCAAGGGATTTAAGCGACAAGAGCCTTATTTACTCGGCTGGTGAGTCGCACTCTGTCAGGGCATCGGACGATGATCTGCAGAAGTTTAGGGGGTGAGCATTTGTTAAGAACTATCTGTCCGCACCCACCGTCCTGCGGGCTGTTTATCAGAGATCATCTATATCTCCACGTCCCCTATCATGCATGATGAACAGAGTACCTTAAAACCTTCATCCAAGACTCCTTTCGCAGGACGTCGCCGACTTACTGAAGCGAGGATTGACTTTATCGATTCCACGATCAATGATTGCCATGACGCTTCGAACTGGGATGACGTACGTGTCAAGCTGTACATACGATAGATATACCACCACGTACACAAAGCAAAAAGTCATCTCACACATCGAACAGCGCGTCTAAAACGGCAGGCAGGAACGGCGGACTGAGGGGGTACGCCTCACATCAGGGCATTCGCGTGTTCGGAGCTGCACATACGGAGCCCCTTAGACTAGAATGCAATGTCCTCCATAGAGTACTACTCTGCAAAGGACAGAAATTGGAATTTTTAAAAAACTGGCCCATCAGCGGGTTGGATCGTGCTACGAAGTGCTCGGTAGCACTTCGTAGCATTCTGTAGTGAATTACGTTTCCCTGATGTGGGATGATCAGTCACTTTGAGTGTCACTTGAATGCCAAACGACTTGTTAAACGCTATGTCACAGCAGACTTGTGTTATTTCCGTCCATGATAGATAGTCGGCTAAGTATGAAAGCGAGTGAATTTTTCACATTCTTGTCTGGCGATATGAAGATAGCTGTAAGTTTCATTTCCACGAAATCATACCTCAATCCTGCGGAAGTAGTGCGGATCCAGAAGTTACGACGGGAACGGGCCTTGAGGATGATGTCATAACATGGAGAAAGGACGGAAGAGATGCGAGAAGAGGGTACCGATGCCACTACTCCGTTGACGCTATAGCGACACATCAATGTTTACTGCCAAGTACATCTAATCATGAAGTATTAATATCCGGTTATGGATAGTACAACGTTATCCTAGATCAATCGATTTATCCTCCGTTGAACGATAAATACAAGACGCACCAGCTACATTTTCTTCTCATACAGGACTGGAACATGCAGGGTGTGGTTATTCAAACGGTCAGCAAGATTGCGTCGTGCAGTGCGTGCAATATTAATCCCAAGATGTTGTACCCGTGAAGCGTGATTATGCATTGCTTTCGCCATGTAAGATAGTCATTGGTATCGTCTGTGATATGCGCTGAGTGCGAGGAAGGGATATATACGAGCTGAATAAATAGTCATCATGATGTGCTTCATCTTGATCTGTGTCCCCCAGATCCCTTAGATCAAAAAATATGCGCGAAGCCAAGACACCATGCAGGACGCCTTGGAACCTGGTTAGGCAATTTTGTCAGTCATCCCTGATACAGCGTGCAGCCACTTACACAGCTACAATCCCACCCTGCCCCAGCCATGAGATCTGCACCAAAAATTCACATATTACCCTGGCATGATGTACGGAAACTACGTACCGGTAAAGCAAAAGAAACTATGTTTACAATAGAAATTGCTTGAAGCACAGTCAAGCGAAACGGAAAAGGAAAAATAAAGCGAATGACATACCAAGAAGCGACACCGTATATAACAAACTTCCCTTCAATAAGGTTGACGCCAGTCTACTGACGGAACGTATGCCATTAGAGCGTAGTAGTATTGAATGATATATTGTAAGAGTGATCACTACTGCACATAACTCGTCAGTAGAGCTCACTTGAAGCAACATCCTGAATCGCTCACTAAGTTCAAACAGCGCTGCGCTGACAAATTTGCCCATTAGCAGGCGTTCCAATTTCGTAGCAGCCTCTAAAGTGTGCAAAGTCGATGTAGGCAAACATACACCTTCGAGCAGAAACCCTGCAAGTATATCACAGACGGCCATGGAGACAACGACAAGCTTCAAGCTCTAGTAAATCACCGCTGGGGACAACAAACATTCAAAATCTTTTACCATGTAGCTTGCCAGTAGAAATAGCTTTATCTTCTTGTTGTTATGCCACGAGGCAAGTATACGTATGAGAAGCAGACCTAAAATATGAGAGTTTTGCTTTGTTGATTTAAACAAACTGACCTTCTGCGGCTAGCATGATAAGAAACAGGGCCGCTGTGATATATTAGCTGACGTAGAACTAGCAATCGCGAGGTGACCTACCCCCACTAATCCGATATGACGTCAAGCACTGTGTTGCTCAGCATCAACAGACGTTGAGGATGGTGGAGAGAGAGTTCATACCGTTTCCGTTGAATGTGCCCTAAAAATGGCTAGCAGATCACTGTCACTGAGAACCTCTCCCGAATGATGAAATGCATTACTCACCATATACTTCGGTGATGATCCATACCACGGGAGCATATCTAGTTAGGATGAACATGATAACCGCAATGTTCCAGCAGCCTATGCTGCTGAATAGACGGACTTCATGTTCAAGGGTTAAAAAATAATCAAGTATCTAATGAAGGTGATAAAGTCTCAGCATTCACTCGCGAGAAGAATACGTGTTCAACTCACCCAGATCGCGGTCGGTGCAACTTTTTCAGTGTTTTGAGCGCAAACTAGAATGACGGAAGCAAACCAACGAATGACAAACCTCGAAGATACTGCGAGAGAAGCACGAAAGTTAGTTCGGAGAATGAAAGATCGGGTGCCAAGCGCTCGTACCTTGGCCGGAGTGTGCCAGGCTTGTGTGTGCACCCAAACCATGTGTAAAGTACGTACGAGCGCAAACTGGCACGTACTAGTAGAGTCGTAGAGTGTGTTCAGTATCTCACTTTTTGGTGGGCGATAGTTATGATGCCCCAGGAATCATTCATGGAAAGGTATTATATGATAAGTTCCGATGAGTTAATATATAAGTTCCAGATCCAAAGCCCAAGTGCGCGGGCCTCGCACTTCGAAGAGCTAGTCCTCTTCCGTCGGATACGCGCCATCTTAATGCCGTCCATCAAGAAGTTCGGGAAGTTCCAATGTGGCACTGGCACAGCGTTCAAAGACCGGGCTAAGCATGATGAGCCAACCTATCAAGAGTTTCACTCCGCAATCGAACCACTCACTCAGCTGTGTTGCGCAGCGACTGCACGAACATTATTATCTGTGCTACTATAGGCTAGTAGTCCGTGTCGTACCAATACCACAAATTGCTAATGTATACGTCATTGCAAAATTGAACTTATGTCATACGACGCGGAACTTCAAATGACTATGGCACTCACCTCTTGCTCACTTACTACATAGTGACTGCCTAGCCATGGTCTCAGAGGCCTCTGTATGGGTCCGAGTTGTCGGCGTGTCGCACGACGTGATCTCTGTATTGTTCGGTGGAATAATAAAAGGTGAATGATGATCGTGAGTTTCGGTTGTCACAAAAATGCACTTACCATTCAAAATGTCTGGTAGTGCAACGCCTTATATGAGAGTGAGAGAGATCAGTCCGCATCCACCGAGTGCTATTCAAGAAAATTCTCAATGCACTGACGTTGGCAGACTTCACCGTCATCCACCTTGAAGCGGGACAAGCACTTGCTATTTTGAAGATCCATCAGTGACTAGTCGGAACTCCTTCATGAATGCAAGGTAAACATTATCATGAACTTTCATACGAAGTTGATAAAAGGTCATCTGTGTATCACACCAACGATTTCTGGTCCCGCCTTACAATGACCGTTGATATCAAGTCTAATCAGTTTGCATAGTTCGGGTCCTCATAGTCATGTATACGATCAACACCTCGGAACGAAAGACTAGAAGCACGATTAATTGCGGTTGTGTATGGTTCTCACAACCCAAGGTGTATCTGACTGTGAGTCAATTCGCGGGTTTAACAATGCGGTTTGACCAGGTCTGCGACGTGCACAACAAATCGGTACCACATAGACAAATTTGTGGATGACACGATCACCATTGCGCTTTTGATCGTTGACCGAAGTACTAATCAGCTTTGTAGCAGAATCCAGTATTCCAGTAATCAACCGGAGCAACAATCGAGTTTCTGCATGCAGATAACTAGACTGGAATCATCGGTATTGAAAGCCAGAGCACCGTGCTCATTTGCCAGAGCACCGTGCTCACGTGCATTGCCTTATTAGGCAAAAAGTTTCGACGGGACTCCAGACACGCCTTGGAGCCAACCCAGTATTTGCACCTAGTAAAACAAGTGACTACGAAGTATAATTTCAACCTCGAAAAACGACGGTCCAGTCACGAAGTACACTAACACAATTCGAATATCACCATTCATCCACTGCGCCATCATTCTCTGACTCATCACTCGAAAATTGCCAAACAATTAAGGGTCCAACACCCGCAGAACTGCCATCCAATGGAACATCAGGTTCATCCAGCTCGGCTAGAGCGTTTAAGTTGTGGACGTGAGAATCACCTTTGGCCTCGTCAGTATATAATTGATTAAAGGAGATTTGCGTCGTACCTAGGCCCAATCCTCCACGCACGCCACCCATGTAATACATGTCATCCGGTTCCTCGTTGAAAGGTAAATCGGCATGGCCACTGATCAATGTCAATGCACCGGTGGCGGCACCTTCATTTTCCGTCCGAGTCAGTAGTAAGTTGGGATGTGGGTTCTCTGCAAGCTGTACAGCAGACAGCACATTCCTATATACAGTCCAAACTGATGACCGAGTCACTGCAGGGCGCCCCATTGCATCATAACAATGCTCGATAAAGTTGCCAAGCATAGGTGGGACAAGGTCGAATACCGGGTTGGAAGCATCGATATAGACATTGCGAACGTAGTCGATGCCCTCGCGATCTATAGAAACCTAGTTGGCATAGTCAAGTAAGCCTTTGTGTGCGGTCACTTGTGCAAATGAATACCTTGAAATCCAATGCTCCGAAATCTTCGGGAGAATGGTAGATAAGAGTTGGGACACCGTGTGGAGTACCTAGGGGGATTGTAAGCACACATTTTAATGAGACAGAAATAAGTAGATACCTTGTTGCGGTCACGCCTCTTGGCGGAATTGTTCACTCGGTCTCTATAAGCGTCAAGCTCCTGCTGCAGCCAGGGTATAAAAACCCAACGAAAAATCATCCTAGAAGACAACAAGACATATAAGGGCATAGGACCATAAGACAAGCGCTACGTACATTTGGAGAGTATCCGCTGAGTCGTACCAACCCTCAATGACACCTTCGTCCAGCAAATTCTCGAAGCCAGGTGTGAACCTACGCCGGAGTTGTGACCAAGTGATTTCCGGCATTACGTTTTTCTTCGTGCGCATCCAACGATGTTGCAGAGTTCCTTGCAGGGTTGGGTCATAGCGCTGGCGAAGAAGCGTCTGCGCGTTCGCAATGCCATAATTTTCGGACCCTAAATCGGATTGAGTGATCAGCGGCATATCTAGCACTTGCGTCAGTGAAGTATTTACAAATGGCATATCACTCACGGCCAAGTTCTGCGATTGTGTCGAGATAGTAGTTGAGGATTAACTGTGGGTTTCTGTTAGAATGCCAAACTCGGATCCACATTATCCGCCCTGAAAACGGCTCGATTCCAGTGTGAAGACCGAGCCCAAATCTGAGCCATTTGTCGTGCTGGTCAACGGCAAAGAGATCGTTAACGCCAGCTGCCCAGAAGCGCTTTCGTTTCAATTTTCTGGCCTTACGTTGTCGCACGAGTTCTGGTTCATAGGCAGCGAAGTAAGACATCATGACTGATCTATTATAGTCACGGTTGCGATGTCAGTCTTTGACAAACAGATCAACTTGACAAAATTACCTAGATACACTCATACTCTTTTCGTGAAAGAGCAGACTGATCATCTCTCGTGTTCCGGCGTGAGGGTACATCTTGCGAAGATCCGTCACAGCTTCGTGGATTGTTTCTATAGTGTGACCCTGCCGGCGAGACCGTTCAAGGCCCATGTCCACACGGATTTGACGAAACTTTGTGAGTCTAGGATAGTTATGAGCAATTAAGTCAGCTAATCATAAATATCGTATACGTACCCGATACCGTAGCGTTCTGTATTGAAATGTTTTTGTAAGGCCTGGACGATTTCTTTGTCGTTGAGCCGTGTCTTCCAATAGCGTAGTATATGAGGCGCGAGTTCATCTAAGGGGGCTAGGATGAAGATCAAAGTCAGGGAGTGGTATTGAAGCGAATGCGCCACACTTACGTGTTGGTTTATGCTGGTTGGGCATGATAAGGGGTGCAGGACGGTATGGTCCCACTTTACGATGCTGTTATATTTATTATCTCCGTAAAGTCACAGTAAAGCCTCCGACTTACCTTGTTCTGAACTTCTGATGAAGTTCTGACTTGCGCACTGGTTAAGGTCCTCGGATATCACTCAACTTGCAAGGTATGTCCATAGGTACTGTAAAAGACTTACCTTGTTCTGACTTCAAGTTGTGCAGTTAAGGTCCTCGCCGACTCCTCGGATCACATGCGCATTGCGCACTGCGCATCGCCTCTTTCATGCCGCACTTCCATGTGCCTTTCATTGGTGTTAGATCGCCGGATTACATGCGCATTGCGCATCGCCTCTTTCATGCCGCACTTCCATGCCTTTCATTGGTGTTAGATCGCCCCTTTCATATTGTGCAAGCTGTGCTGGTGCATGCCGCAAACTGCAGATCGCCTCTTTCATGCCGCAAACCTCACACCACTTACATGCCTCGCCTCTTTCGTTCATCAAATCACAGAGGTTTATGGCGCTCTTTCATCCTCCCTCTTTCAATTCATCATCCTCCCTCTTTCAATCCTCCCTCTTTCAATCCTCCCATGCAAATCGCCCCATTGATGCCGCAAACAACCTCGGGCTTCACCACTCCGGCTTCACCACATGCTCAGAGGCTCCAGTACGTGTTCTCACTTGGCGCTCTAGCTTAGTCTCACTCACTCATTCTGTTGGTGCTCTAGCTTAGTCTCACTCATTCCGAGTAACTTGTTCACCATCTGAATGCTCATTCTGAGTTACTGACGGTCCGTTCACCATCTGGATGCTCATTCTGAGTTACTGACGGTCCGTTCACCATCTGGATGCTCATTCTGAGTTACTGACGGTCCGGTAGATGTGCTCTCATTTTGCTAACTAGGTAGTATGGCCACAGAGGCTCTGACCGCTCGTTCTGAGCGACTGACCGTATTTAATCCTGCATTGAAATATATTGTTTCTCGCACCTTCATCGTGTCTGTCCTCGTCTCACACCTTCAACATTCATGGCCTCCTACGAACTTGCGTCACAGTTCACTGAAGATGCGTTTGCCAAAGAAGATCTCATTTGTGAACGTTCTGCCTGTGCTGCAAAGATTTTGAAGGGAGATCCATGTTTCTACATTGCGACAATCGTCATTGGCCAGCGCGGGCGCTTTGTTTGCGCAACTTGTCACCGGCACTATCAAGGCAAAGCAGCAACATCAATGAGGCCCACTGCTCAACGTCCGAACCCTCAGCGTCCGAACCCTCAAGGCAATGCTCAAGTTATCCGGCAAAATATCAATGCTGCATGGAGACCAGGTTTGATTGATTTCATACTCGCGTCCATTTTACATTTACTGATGTGATCTCTCAGCGGTAGCTCAGCAGCCGCCACCACGTGTAGTGGCTACTAGTGCTGGGCCAGATATAGCTGTCCCTTCTAGCTGGGCTCAGCCTGGCTACTCAGTAAACCATGCACAATACGGTGCCGAACGAGAACGCTGGGCTAAGCAAGCATATGCTGTACCCCCAGCGGAGACTATTAGCTTGGAAATTACCGCTGTTCGGGAAGGTGGAAATAGAAGGAAGGGCGCTCGTGGTATACCTTTTGGAGTACGTAGATGGATTCTGCTACATCTATCGCATACTGACAACTCTGAATTCTGAATTTCAGAACATATGTGAGGGCCGAAAAGACGTTGATGCACGCATTGACGCACCCGGACTCATCACACTTTCGCTGGATACCATCTTGCCGAAGATCCAAGCTTTTGCGACAGGCTTTCCATGGCGCCAGGACCAATTCGTCATTCGAGATGGTGGATGGGTTGATTTATCAACCCATCCGCCACGTCAGCCTTATTTTTACTCCCAATGCACGCAGGCAACTCGCAAAGGCTTGCGCGCTATGACATTCAAGTCGAAAATTTTTTTATTGTATGTCGTTGTGCCCACGGCTCAATGGGAGGACTACGAAACGTGGCTTGAAAAAGCTGAAGAGGTTTGTATTTTTCAATTATACGATGCCGGTACATACTTACCAAAAAATCTATACCCTTAGGAACGATTCAGCATGGGTTCACAGTCTGAGCCACTCTTTCTACCTTCTGCGACAAGGAGCATCCATTCAAGCGTCCAATCAAGCGCGCTGGCTGTGGCTTCTGAGCCGCTCTTTCTACCTTCTGCGACAAGAGCATCCATTCAAGCGCGCTGGCTGTGGCTGGCACTCAGGCTGATTCGTTGACTATCTCATCAGTCGAAGCACCATCTGAAGCGGCACTGTCCAAAGCGCCAGTCAAGCGGCCGTTTCAGCGTGAGATTGCGAGTGTCCCATCCTCGCCTCCCCTCAAGAAAATGGCATCTGCCAATGTTGGTTTCCGTTCTCCAGATCGAGAACAGCTGCGGGAAGTTTTGCAGTCTGGTGGGACTACAGACATAGATGTCCGACAAAGTAAGTACGTGCTATTACTCTTAGTCCTTCTCTGACATCACACCTCCTAGTGCTCACTATACAGCACGAGAATATTGAATTCTTCCCCATCCCAACACGCCCGCTATCAGTCATTTTAGACGACCCAAAGCTTCATGCTGCCTTCCGCACGGACACCGAATTGAGCCACAGCGGCCGACTTACAGTTCAGACCTCGACGGACGACATGCTTGGCGTTGGAGGCTTCAAGACGGCCCATCCTGGGTTCTTGACGCTTTTATCAGCCCCCGAAATTCCTTTAGGTTCACGCCCACGCCAGAAGGTCGCTGTCAAGCGACCATTTTACAAGAAGTACCCTCCAGGCAGCAGCACAAACCCGATCAATTTTTTCGATTGGACGCTATACGATAAGTGACGAGCTTCCAAAGCTGTTCAGAGAAGCCAATGTCTTGTACTGGGCACGCTCATTGCTCACATTTGCATATGAATACATAGACCATTGTGTTGCTAATTCATCCGACACTCCGCCCTTTCACATCCCTCGCTTGCGTTTTGTCGAGGCCGGTCTCGCATTGTCACACGATCACACACAACCTGGCCACAAATCAAAGTCACTGACCATGCCTCGGGCTGGGTACCTCGTCGAAGAGTTGATCACCGATGATTTCATCAAATATATCCATAATATGGATTGCAACCCTATGCTTGATCCATACGAGGTTGGCTATGAAATCGCCGAATTTCTAGCTTGCACGCAACACATACAGTTTGCCAAAACCGGCGGTCTCGCTTTCATTTCCGATTACCAAGGTGGATTGGAGATTTTGTCTGACCCTCAAGTTCTTACACATCCGTACGTGATTTCATTTTAAAATATTACTCGTAACTCAACTGGGGACTATAGCCTGGTCAACAAAGGGAAGGATGATATCTTCGGGGATGGCAACATCGAACGTGCAGTTAGCACATTCGAGAAGGAGCACAATTGCAACAAGTTTTGTAAATGGAGTGGCTTTAAGTTGAAAATTTACGAAAAGTTGGAAATTGACGAAGCAGAGACGGAGACAGATTAATCTTGGGACTTGTAGATTTCTTGCTGGGGCTTGTAGATTCACGTTTTGTTTGGACATGCTTATATCAAAGTATTATTTGCACGCAGTGTTTGGGGTCCCTCAACTGCATGTGACCAAAGTCGCTGGCAAAACGAGCACGGTGCTCCGGCTTTCCATACGGTATAGGTACTGGTTCGGGGGCACGACTGATCCTCAAATTTAGCCAGCTCTGTAAATCGCATTATATATTTTAATAATACTATGGTGGGTCAGTCCCCTCAAAAAACACCCCTGATGTCCCAGGTTTTTACATAAAACATAAAAGCAGTTTGACTGCATAGGTGCTGTCTAGCTGCGCTGTGATTAGTATGATTTCACTGATCGGCATTAGCGGGACATAAGCCGGGGGTCCTGATGAGTACAGCGGTAATGAATAAGGGGTACCTAGGGTAGAACATATCAGTGGAGGGAGTTGCGGAGATCCGAGCGGTTCATTCTAACCCCGTCATCCGAAATATGCCATTAGGGTCTGTATGCGCTGAGAACTCCTTTCGAAGGACTAGCACTAGTAGATCAGTTAGTGGTTGCCAGTTCACCAAGATCGACAAGCTTCGGGTTACGTATGATTACTTTACGTCAAGGATACGACAGATGCGCTTACGCCCAACCAAGCACTTCCAAGCCATCAACCCAAGGAATGGTGGTCGTGACGGCAGGTCCATCAATTACCCGAGAACAGACCTGAGAGCGGGGTATTTGGGATCTACGTCCGTGTTGTATTAGTAAAAAGCGTGCGCGAACACTGTTACACTGACGATGTCCGAGTCAAAGCCGACGATATGCAAACGAGCAGCAGACGGTGACGCTGGTGGAATGAGTCTGAGACAGAAGGGTATTAAGGGGTAAGCGCCACAGTAATAGAGACGCACGATTGACATGGCATGTCAATCGTGCGTCTGGTCCGTAAATATCCGATTGGTAGAGTCCTCAGTGATCATCCATTGATGGTTGGATGATAAGTGTACGGCAACTGCTTATACATTGCCATTGTTCGCATGCCGGGGGTATACCAGATCATGACTAATGGGCGCCTTCTGGGATGTGCCAGCACTATAAATTGTGTGTCCGACATGGTCAAGCTTGCGGATCTAGTGCGGAATCAGGACTAACTCCAATCGTACTAGAAAGAGACTAGAAGAGGCTCGAAGAGGTATCGCGTCGCTGCATGTCTTTAATTTCAGCACCCGAAGTACATTGTGGCTGTGCAGGAACCAAAACAAAGATTTGTGGGGTTCCGCATGTTATAAGCAAGGGGCGATTGATCAATCTACTACCGCCATCAACTCCCGCTCATCATCATGTCTGAAGATCCTGTTCCAATCCATCCCGTCGCTCCCCGCCTCAAGTCTGGCTTAAAAGTTCCTCACGTCGGTCCCGATCATGCAGCATACAAGTCTGCTCATGCAGAAACTCTCGGTCACGAGTCTGATGCGTGGTGGAGAAACGCTAGTTTTAAATTTTCTTTTTATCTCGCGCTTATCTGATGGATGCTTTAGATGGCTCACAAGATGTTACACTGGGACCGTCCCTTCCACACCGTTCGTGCCGGTGGCTTTGAAACCGGCGATATCGTCTGGTTCCCAGAGGGCGGTCTCAATGCGTCTTACAACTGTGTCGATCGCTGGGCCTTTAAACACCCGGACAAAGTAAATAATACCCTTGTCATTCCAATTTTCATGATCTTACACTATCTATCAGACCGCCATTATCTACGAAGCCGACGAGCCCGAGGATGGCTGCCTCGTTTCCTATGCCGAGCTACTCCGCGAGGTCTGCTCTATCGCAAACGTTCTAAAAGGTCTTGGTGTTAAGAAGGGAGATACCGTTTCTGTATATCTGCCAATGACCTGGCAATCCGTCGCTGCTTTCCTCGCTTGCGCGCGTATTGGTGCCATTCACTCTGTAGTCTTCGCTGGCTTTAGCGCAGAGTCTCTCCGTGACCGTGTTCAAGATTGCAAGTCGCGTGTCGTCCTTACTAGTGATGAGGGCAGGCGTGGCGGCAAATCAATCGCAACTAAAGCAATTGTGGATGCTGCTCTCAAGGAATGCCCTGTCGTTGAACATGTCCTTGTCCTCAGGCGCACAGGTGGCCAGGTACCATGGGTCAGTGGCAGAGACAAGTGGTGGCACGAGGAGACTGCCAAAGTCCCTAATTACTGCCCACCTGAGATCATGGCCTCAGAAGACCCACTCTTCATTCTCTACGTCAGTGGCTTCGCCTATCTTTGCCTAGTCTTGATCTTTAATCTATCTTTAGACTTCTGGGTCCACAGGAAAACCCAAGGGTGTCGTGCATACTACTGGCGGGTACCTCCTTTGCGCTGCCCTCACTGTAAAATACGTTTTCGATGTCCATCCAGACGATAAGTTCGCCTGCATGGCTGATATCGGTTGGATTACTGGACACACCTACATTGTTTATGGACCCCTAGCAAATGGAGTCAGCACCACCGTCTTTGAATCAACTCCAATTTACCCCACACCATCCCGCTACTGGCAGACCGTCCAGAAGCACCAGCTCACCCAGTTCTATTCTGCTCCTACTGCCATTCGCCTCCTTCGCAGACTCGGCTCTCATCACGTGGATAACCATGATCTCAGCAGTTTGCGTGTCCTTGGCTCTGTCGGTGAGCCTATTAACCCCGAAGCTTGGAACTGGTACAACGAACATATTGGCAAGAAGCAGTGTGCCATCGTCGATACGTTCTGGTGAGTGAATCCACAAGGTATTTGTGACCGTGCTCAATATCCTCTGCAAGGCAAACTGAAACCGGATCGATCGTCGTTACCCCATTCCCTGGTGCAATTGAGACCA
Source organism: Suillus spraguei (assembly GCA_016800925.1). Lineage (NCBI taxonomy): Eukaryota > Fungi > Basidiomycota > Agaricomycetes > Boletales > Suillaceae > Suillus > Suillus spraguei. Next base: position 15,770 of record JABCPU010000409.1, on the reverse strand, counting down.
AGCCTGGTTCTGCAACTGTTCCCTTCTTCGGTATCGAGCCTGCTATTCTGGACCCTGTCAGCGGAAAGGTACTGAAGTTCACGCATTTCGTTCAATTATGATACTGACAAAGTTTCACAGGAATTAGAAGGAAATAACGTCGAGGGAGTGCTTGTCATCAAGCAACCTTGGCCTTCAATTGCCCGTTCTGTATACAATGACCACAACCGTTACCTGGAGACGTACATGAAGCCATACGCTGGTGTTTTCTACACTGGAGACGGCGCCGCACGCGATGAACATGGTTACATTTGGATCAAGGGCCGTATCGATGGTGAGTACGTCCTTTGGAAGATGTCCGCCTGTAATGACCATTTCGTAGATGTTATCAATGTCTCTGGACACCGTTTGTCGACTGCTGAGATCGAGTCCGCCTTGATCATGCACAGGGGTGTCGCCGAGACTGCAGTCATCGGTACTGCTGACGAGTTGACGGGACAGGCCGTATTTGCCTTTGTCACACTTAAACCGTCAGTTCTTTTGTCCTTTGTTGGATAACGATTAACTTCAGATGCACCAGAGAATTCACGTATGACCACAATGACGAGGCTTCCTTGGCTAAGGAGCTTGTACTCCAAGTTAGGAAGGTGATTGGGCCCTTCGCGGCACCCAAAAAGATCTTCATTGTCAGTGATCTGCCCAAGACCCGCTCCGGAAAGGCAAGTCCTGGCTGTGTCTTCCTCACTGATCATGTAATAACTTGTGTTCATGAAGATCATGCGTCGCATCATGCGCAAGATCGTCGCTGGCGAAGGTGATCAACTTGGTGACCTCAGCACTGTTGCTGAGCCTGGTGTGGTTGATGTTATCAAGAAGAAGGTTGCGGAGAGTACGTGAACTCGATATTGAGAAGCATGAAAGTGTTCAGAATTTGTTGTTGTACTGATTGATGTACTTTTTCCGGTTCATAGCCATACGTAATTAACATTTTGTACAAGGTATACGAGTAAATGTTGCAACATAGGAATGGCTTTTGCAGTTTACCTAGCTCGTCAAGTCCTGCTCGTCAGGCTCTGCTATTATCCTGCAGAGGAACTACGAGTTATGCGTCAAGATCAGACGCGTCTCTCGGCAACGGGCGTGGTGTTTGAGCGGCCTAAATGATATACATAGGAGACATCAGGTTGGTATCAAGAAGGCGCCGATGGTCTTAAAATAGTACTCCTTATCTTCATAGAACGGAATGTGAGTTTTCTTAAACTTGACCCATTTAACCTTTGGTATTCTCTCGATAAAAGGCTCAACCACGAAATCTTGTGCACCCTCCTCATGACCGTTGCAAACGAGCGTCGGACAAGAAATCCTATCAAGGCGATTGGTAATGTCCCAGGTGATCAACGACCCCGTGAGGTTGAACTCGGAAGTTCCGAACCTATCTTGAGTAAGCACACACCATAAGCCATCAGTCGCACCTCGGCGCACGTACATCGTGGTATACACAGTGGGATTTTCATCCATATCCGCAAAAGATTGGTCAAGCTCCGCCGGCCAAGGGATCACTCGACAAGTATACCTGTTGACCGCCTCTTGGACCTGAACCAAGTGGCACCTCGACTAGGACCCCGAAAAACCAACCGAGGCCCTGCGCTCAACAGCGTTCCCGACGCCCAAAGGGCGCCACCCAGCTACCCACATCAAACCCACCTAACCTCAGAAAATCCAAAAACAGTCCCCAGAAGGTCTGACATGGCTCCATCAGGATCCACAAGCCCGACAGCCCCAGTGGTGGGCAACACTCGTCTCAGAAAAACAACAGCAAACAAACCGCTACTCGCCTCCAGCAAGTCAATTGAAGAACACATAGAAGGTACAAGTATAAGAACAGATATAACTAACATAATCACAGCAAAGAAGCTCCTAAACACGCATGGCCTAGTTCTCCCAACAGCAGGAACTATGCTCACGCAAATAGTAACAGCAATCTTCGAATTCAGCGCCTCGGCAGGTCTAGGATCTACCCACGCCGAGATACTCAGGGCTATTGCCATGGTTTTGTATGACGCGGAACGCGCGATGGACATGACCAACATCATCAACAAGATCGAAACACTCATAGGCGGCCCCCTAACAATCATGGTAGAGAAGGCTGAGGAATTAGCGCAATCAACAGACAAGCATAAAGAGGCACTAGAGGAGGCAGTAAAAGAGGTGCGTACTAATCTTAGTGAATCACTTGAGGGAATAGATAAGGCCACAAAGAGCGCAACGCAAGCGATTCAGAATCATACCAACGCAGAGGCAGTACTCAATGGGTCTGAAGGACCTAGATCCTATGCAGCGGCAGCGAAAGCGCCGATCCCTGGCCCACTAACGAAACTTCTTTCACGCAACGAAGGTCAAACGAGACAGATTTTGATAGATAGAAGATCACTCTTCATGCCTAAGGACGCCACCACACAGCTCACAGAGGCACAGTTGGTCACCAAGGCAAAACTAGCCATCGAAATGATGAACAAGGACGACATCCCAACTCCGGACGACCTCACCTTCGTATCAGCACGCAAACTCCCTCACGGGGGCATCATATACGAACTCAACTCCAAGGAGTCAACGGAATGGTTCAACATCCCAACAAATCGCAGCAACTTCTTGGAACGATTCGGCTCCAACGTCACCATCAAAGACCGCACGTTCCACGTCCTGATGGAAAACGTCCCGATCTCGTTCGTCCCAGAATCTAATGCAGCCATAGACGACATCGAGAAGAAGGCTGCTTTCGCCCCAAAAACCATCCTGAAGGCTAAGTACATCAAACCAATAGCGAGACGCAACCCGAACCAGAGAACAGCTCACATTATACTAACCTTCAATTCTAGGGAGAGCGCGAATCACGCCATCAAATTCGGGTTATCGGTAGCCAGCAAAAGAGTATATGGATGCAAACTTCTACCAGAACCATCAAGATGTCTCAAGTGCCACTCCTTCGACGGCAACCACATGGCAACAGACTGCCCCAAGGATATTGACACATGCGGAACGTGTGGAGAACAACATCGCACAGCAATGTGCAAGGTAGACGACCCCAACAACTACTACTGCACTAACTGTGAAATCAAGGGACACGCAGCATGGAGCCGAGTGTGCCCGACATTCCTATGCAAGTGGGAAGCACACAAGAGACGCAACGACGAATCAAGATACCGATTCTACCCAACGGAGGACCCACTTACCTGGGAAAAGATAGACGAACAGCCCAATGAGTGGAACGAATATCAGCAAGAAGGTAACGGTGATCACACAAACCTAACTAACCAGAATCCCCCCCCACCTCAGCAAAACAGAACGAGAGAAGCAAGACCAATGAAAGCAAGACTCAATCAACCGCAGCGCCCAAGATTCCCCAACAACATCCCATTAGGAAGTCAATCGCGTCTCACAGATATGTGGACACAGCAAGAAAACGCGCCAGACACCCAACCTCAATGCTCTCATTCCGCTGCCTCAAGAGACTCTTTCTTCTCAACACTCAACTACACGCAAGACGGCAACGCGGCCAGCGGCTGGGACTAATGCAGCAAGAACCAACAACACAACACCAACAGAGAACAGACTTCAAAATATGGCAGCAGAACCTTCGCAAATCCTCCAACGCATGGGAACACCTCCTGAAGAACCTCAATCCCGACAACTTCGACATGGCATGTATACAAGAACCTTTTCTCAACCCTGTGAATCTCGCTAACGCCTCTAGCCTCCGACGCTATTGGGATGTGGTATACCCAACCGGCCACCACACGAATCAAAACCGAACGCAAGTGATAATGCTGATCAACAAGAAGATCTCCAAGAACAAATGGCACGCTATCCCAATCCAATCGACGAACGTCATGGCCATAGAATTATCGGGAGACTTCGGAAAGGTGCGTTTCTATAATATATATAACCCCTGCGACCACGACGGCACCCTGCATTTCCTCGAAAGACATATGCAAACGGAACATAACGCACGTCGGGCAAACCCTCAACAACTCGCTCAAGGCGAGGAGGAAGTAAATACTGAACATATAATTTGGCTAGGCGACTTCAACCGACACCACCCAATGTGGGAGCTAACTTCAAACAGTCACCTATTCACTGCAGCGAACCTCGACGCCGCAGGTGTACTAATAAATCTTCTAGCGCTGTACAATTTAATCCAAGTACTACCCCCGGGAATCGCCACACTGGAAGCATCATCCACGAAGAACCTCACAAGACCCGACAACGTCTTCTGCTCAGCCCAACTCCAACACGCTTTCACGGCATGCAACGTTGAGTACCACCTAAGACCAGTCATCACTGACCACTTTCCGATCATTAGCTCGCTAGAATTGCAACCAGAACGCATCAACTGTATACCGCGCCACAATTACAGAGAAGCAGACTGGGACGAAATAAATGAGGCACTAGCAGCGGATCTCAGCACCATCCCCCCACCAACTGAGATCATGACGAAAGTTCAATTCGAGGAGGCCTTCGACAACCTCACTTCAATCATCGTGAAGGTAGTAGATGCAAAGGTGCCGAAATCGAAACCATCACCCTACGCAAAACGATGGTGGTCAAAAAGCCTGGATATAGAACGAAAGGAAGTACATAAATTAGGCCGCAAATCGAGAGCTAAACTAGTGTATAGAAACGACCCAATCCACGAACAGTATCGCAAAGCGCGCAATGCCTTCTCAGAAAGCATCAGGAAGGCAAAGGAATCTCACTGGACCGCCTGGCTGGAAACGATGACCCCAGCCGGGGTATGGAATTTTCACCACTACGCAGCAAGCAACCCAGAAGATCAAATGCACACAAGAATCGCCACGCTCAAGGACCCAGAACGCAATCATCAAAACTCAACCCAAACCAACGACAGGAAAAGCGAGCTCTTATATGAGGTCTTCTTCAACCCCCCCCCGGCCAATGAGCACGTAGACCCTAATTATATTTACCCTCCTCCCGTTTGTGAGTTTACACTGATAACGAATGAACAGATAGACAGAGCGATAGCAAAGCTCTCCCCGCACAAAGCCCCTGGACCGAATGGAATAAGTAACTGCGTCTTCACCCACTGCGCAGCGCAGCTAGTCCCATTTATGGGACCGATATTTCGAGCGACCTTTACATTAGAAATATACCCGGACCAGTGGAAGAAGTCATCAACCATAGTACTGCGCAAACCCGGCAGACCGGACTACAGTCTCCCCAAGGCGTACAGACCGATAACGCTGCTGGACACCATGGCCAAAATACTATCCTCATGCGTGGCAGACGACCTCACCTATATAGCCGAAAGACACGATCTCTTAGCAGCAACGCACTTTGGGGGAAGACCAGGACGCTCGACCACAGATTCCCTGCACTTACTAACGAAGTTCATTACTGACGCTTGGGCCTCAAGGGAAAATTTTGTTTCCATGTTGTTCCTGGATGTTAAAGCCGCTTTTCCCAGTGTCGTGGTCAACAAACTCCTCCACAACCTCAAGAAATCAGGAATACCTCAAGAATACATCGATTGGTACAGGAGAAGATTAGACGGAAGATCAACATCTCTAATCTTTGACGATTTTCAATCGGAATCATTCCAGGTCAAAGGTGGTGTCGATCAAGGCTGTCCCTTATCCCCACTTGCATTCATCTTCTACAATACTGACCTACTAAGAGTCGCAGATCCAAGACCCCGCAAGGGAGAACTCAGCTTAGGATTCATAGACGATGTCGCTTTAATAGCGAAAGGTGAGTCATACGAAGAGGCGAACACTAAGCTAACTAGAATGATGGAGAAGAGAGGAGGCGCGCTACAATGGAGTGAGGAGCATCACGCGGAATTCGAGCTAGACAAAACGGCACTGGTATGTCTCGCAAGAAAGCGCGTGCAAAGTGTCACGGACCCACACAAAACAATCCCTGCGCCAAAACCTGCAATCGCCATTCGAAATCACACAATACAACCATCGAGCTCGCACAAATTTCTAGGAGTAATAATAGACGAGAACCTTAACTTCAAGGAACATGCAGCCCACGCCCTGGCAAAAGGCACAAAGTACATCCTGGCCTGCAACAGGATGATCCGACCCACGAAGGGCATCAAAAGTCGACTAATGAAGAGACTATACGAGGGAGTAGTCATTCCTAAAATGTTATATGCAGCTGATGTCTGGTGCGCAGGACTGGTAGCAAAGGGCAAAGGAAAGAAGCTAAATGGACGAGGGGCTCGAGGATTCGCGTCGCAAATGGCAAGGGTGCAGAGAATGGCAACCCTGATGATAACGGGCGGAATGAGATCCACTGCTACAGATATCCTAGACGCGCACGCTAACATACTTCCCTTTCAACAGACACTACGCAAGATATGCCTCAAATCGACCCTCAGAATGACCTCACTCCCAGACTCTCACCCGCTAGCCAGAGACATCAAGATGGCCTACAACTACGGGAATGCACGCAACTTTGCCAAACCAAAGCGCCACCCATCCCCGCTTCACAAGCTAATGTACGAATTCAAGGTCAACCCAGCTCGAATGGAGAAGATCCACCCAATCCGCCACAATCCAAAGTGGAAGCCGGACGTCGAATTACAGATAGCGAGGAAGAAGAAGGAAGCAGCCGACGAAGATGAGCTGGCGAGGGAAGAGATCCGAGTATACTCAGACGGTTCGGCCATAGATGGAGGAGTAGGGGCAGCGGCCATTCTCATGCGAGACGGAGAGGTAAAAGACGAACTAAGGTTTTATCTGGGGAAGGATAGCGAGCACACGGTATATGAGGGAGAGCTAGTGGGGATGATTCTAGCGGTGGAGCTGATTAGAAGAGCAGGAGGGGGAGAATCAATGGCACTGGGGGTGGACAACCAGGCGGCAATTCGCGCAACGAAAGCATTCAATTCGCAACCCGGACATCACCTAATGGACACCTTTCACGACAGTCTCCGTGAAATCATCCCAGACAACAATGGCAAAAGGCTGGTGGTGAGATGGACGCCAGGCCATGTAGGAATACCGGGGAACGAGAAGGCAGATGAGAGGGCAAAAAGGGCAGCAAGGAAAGACGTCTCGGAGGGGAGACTTCTCCCAAAGTCTCTAAGGACGGCAGCGAAGGATCCCATCACGCTACCAATCAGCAAATCGTCCACACTCCAGCAGTTTCGAGAGCGAATCAAGGAAGAAGCAGCAAAGGTCATGCACCTTTCCCCCCGTTTCGCTGCCTTACAGACCATAGACCCAACCGCTCCGTCGAAACACTTCGCAGGACTCATTGATCAATTCCCGCGTCGTCACAGCTCGCTTCTCTTCCAGCTCAGAACAGGACACATTCCTCTCAACAAACACCTACACCGTATAGCGAAGTCAGAAACAGCAACATGCCAACAATGCAACGAAGGAAACGAGTCAGTCCATCACTTCCTTCTCACCTGCCCAGCATACACCAGACAACGCAACATACTCAGACAAGAACTAGGAACGAGAGCGCACCATGTGAAGCACATTCTCAATGACGCTGAATGTCTAAAGTCACTGTTCACATTCATAGCCAAAACGAAAAGATTCGAGCCAACCTTCGGAGACGTATCACCACCAAAGGACAAGAACGACAAAAACAGCTAGACGCACCCCAATCCCTGTAACAACCCCCCCTTTCACCTTAAGCTGGTGTTAACGTCCGCGCCTCGGCCAGGACCATTGAACACGACCCAACATCCACGGACACGCACATATGCATCAATTAGAGTAAATACCGCATGTAATGTCTATCATAGGGCTCCGCCCCAACGGACACAAAACAAGGATTCAAAAAAAAAAAAAAAAAAAAAGTATACCTGTTATAGAACTCCTTCATCCCTCGTTGATACTCCTCCGACGAAGTCGTCCCGTCCCTCTCATGCCTCCTCAACATCTCCCTGAAATCCTCCGGAAACGTGTTCAACCAATGATGCATGCTCTGTTCCCAGAGCTTGAGCGACGGAGCGGCATTAGCGATGATGAGGCGGCCAAGACCGGGGCGATGCTGCGCCGATGCATAATCAGCAGCTAACATCCCTCCCCAAGAATGGCCCAGAAGATCAAAATCTTTGATCCCGAGGGACGCAAGGAGGTTATCGAGCTCGTTGATGAACAGCTCTGGCGTCCAGAAATCGGCGCCCTTGCCGGTGATATGCGTGGACCTCCCAGTGCCTAACTGGTCGTAGAAAATAACGGGAATGGCGTATGTCGTGAAAATCTCTGCGTGCGATTGCATGTAGACGTGAGACATGCCTGGGCCGCCGTGGAGAGTGACGAGAGGTCGAATGCGGGATGTTAGGTCTCCGATGATTTTGTACCAGGTTTTGTAAGTCTCTTTTCCGACTTGAAAATCGACAGTTCCTGTGATTTCAGTCATGACATGCGACTGTTGTATGAAGGTGGGGAGAAGGCGGTCAGTTGAGTGAATTCAAGTTGGTGATAAAGGGTACCCATGGGAATTCGTTGAGGGCAAGAAACACATGTCCTATGTTATTATCGAAACAGACGGTCGCCTTCGGGCGGCCCGGGGACCGAGGTAGAAAGAAGAAGAGATGAACGGATAGAAGAAAGGCCGGGATGCAGTATATCACATGAATATTTATATCGGGCGTCGACACACCAAACGCGGACCCCCTATTCGGATTGTCCCTTGACATTCAGACTATAGGCGCGGCACCAAACTAGTCCACCACACCGCATTGTATGCGTCAGAAGGAAGACATGACCAAGTTGTATCTTGTGTCAAGTCACGTCGGTTTGTAAGTGAGACTATCATAACTGTAGCTTATAGCCTGATTTTTATTCAAGCAAGTTCCGAGCTAGCACCGAACACATTGTGACTCGCTAAGTCGTGTGCGTTCTGGGTCGAACAAAGATGTAGATCCCAATATTTGCGCCACTGGCAGATTTGTTGTGGGTTCCATGGCGGCTCCATGGAAGAAGATGCGGGAGATCCCGAGCGCCGAACCCTTTGGCACTCATACCTCACCTCAAAAGGACTTGAAGTCGTGTGCACGAGTCGAACAAAATGCACCTCTGGATCCCCAGAGTTTTCCAGCTTATTTTTGAATACGTCTATGATCCCAGTCGAACGCAAGAGGACAGCCAAGGTCGCGTCACGGTTGCCAACTTGGCACAAACATGTCAAGCATTTAAGGACCCTGCCCTGGATGTCTTGTGGGCTCAGCTCCACTCTTCTCGTCCTCTGTTCTGGAGGGAGGCAAGTCAACGAAAATAGCCAAGTAGTGAGCTTGAACTTGAACTTCTCCTTCCCCCGTATCACTTAAATCATGCATTTAGGTCTGGGAGCGTCCACTGTACGATGCGGACTGGCGTATTCTCGCCAGTTATGCTAGACGTGTTCACACGCTGACAGTCTCACCTCAGTCTGATACATGGGATATCAGCATTATGCATATCCTGAATTGTTTTCCTCTTTCGGTAGCCCTCCTTCCGGCCCTCACAGAGTTGAATTGGCTGTCAGATCGTGAAGACTTCTTCCCCTTCTTACATTGTTTCTGTGGGCCCACTTTGAAGACGCTCAAGCTTTCGCCCACCATATGGAGTATCCGTAAATGTGTCGCTATTGCATCGTTTGCGCCATTGTGTCCTCTTCTCGAGGATTTTTTATGCTTCGGCGCAGATGATTCGTCGATTCAAGCAATTAGTGAGGCAGTTTTGGGCTGGAAGAAACTTGAAGTGTTGGAAGTTGGTCCTGTGAACGAACAGGCTTTGACGCACGTTGCCTCTTTGCAATCGCTTCAATTATTGCGTTTCTCTGCTTCATCAGAGCTCATACCCCATGTGTTGGAATTCTGCTCCCCTCGTACCAAAATAGAGATCGTAGCTCTCACACCTTCATCCTTGCAAACATTCATGCAAAACGTCCATTTCTCTATTCAACGTTTGGTCCTTCGTTGCCCGCTCCATGATGATGTTTTCCCCCACCTTTTCTTTACGCACTTGAAGGATTGCGTAGTACATCCCGAGAAACTTATACGGTTGCAGTTGCTTCCAGGAACGACATCGAAGGAGGATACTAACCACGAATCGATTATCATCACCTCTCTCATGTTGCATCCACTCCTGTCATTCAAGGGACTTCGTCACTTGGACCTTGGGCATTTGTGCACAGCACATATGGATGATACCTTTCTCAATGAGTTGGCCCTGTCTTGTCCAGGCCTAGAGCAACTATATTTGGGCGACAAGAAGGCCTGGCTCGTTGCTCCGTTACTGACCTTTGATGGAGTTACATCTCTCTTGAAGCACTGCCGCCAGTTATCCACTCTCAAAAGTGAAGTTGTACATACGGCCCCGGTCCACGCTGTCAGTCCAAAAATCAAAACGTTCCGTGTCGGAGCATCCCCCATCTATGATCCTGTGAGGGTCGCAGCAGTGCTGTCCTTTCTATTTCCCAGCGCAACTCGCATCACTTATTGCGTTCCCAATGTATCGCCTAAGCAGCTTCAGGAAAGGTTGAAGTGGTGGATGTCTACAGATATGATATTTGGGATTTTTGTCTCAGCTCGGAGGCAAAGTTGGGAGCAAGGATGGGCTGAGGGAAAGACCGCAGTTGAGAAGACTACAGTGGCGTAAATATTGGTTTTGTATACTCAACAATCATCCTACCAATGTCCTTGGCTCGTAAAAGTGCCACGTGACACACCAGGGGTATCTAGAGCGAAAACCGTACACATCTGCGCCAAAATTCGCCCCGCGAATAAATACTAGAGCATCAGTTTATACGCACAAGTCTTTTCTGTTTCCCTCTGACCGTGAATGAGACAAGCCTGTCGAATGAGATCCTGCAAATACTGTTCCGCTTGTTGCTCCAAGAATCATATCCGAATTCTTAGTTGGAGCAAATCTCGAGAATAGACATCTGGTGCCATTATGCACATTATATTTCTCGACCCACTGATGGGCAGCTCGGCGATCATCTAGTCCTTTGACCCACGATGACGACGAACACCACATTCCCGTAGTATGCTCTATAAAATGCATAGAACTTCTGAGAAGCCACAGAAAGCTTGTCAATTTGAGCATAGTATATGAGAAGATCCCCTCCGAGCCTCCTCGTCATCTGAAGATGAAGAGTCCGATGCAGGAGCACAGTGAACCTGATAATTATCCCGCTGATGCGGCAAAGTAAGGCCTCAAGGAGACACGCATCTTCACACTGCACTTGCTGACAATGCGGACGACAGAGTCCAGTGGGGAGGACAAGACTTGGGCAAACTTGAAGTTTGTTCACGTAACCTGCAAGTCATGCGATCATATCGTAAGAATCATCTGAAGCTCTGAATGTCATTGGTACAAAGGTATCAAGTGTATCGAGCATGATTAAAAATTACAAGTGCGGCACCAAACTAGTCCACAGCACTGCCTTGTATGCATCAGGAGGAAGATCGCGTGAAGTGGTGAACATGAGTACCAAGAGGACGGCACGAGCTGTGATGTACAGTATGAAGGGAAATACAGCAATCATGCCATATACAACCCATACTACGTCTTTCCTTACATAATTGCCTATGGTATCCTCTACAAATTTGGCTGCGATTGTCACAAGTGAAGTAAACCAGGGTGTGCAAGTTATAACGACGGCACTCATGCGCCATAGCACCTGTTCCTGGTGTGTGCAGAAGGCAAAGAACCAAGCCATACAATGGATGCCACCAAATATTGTTGCCATAAGAATTCCAGCATAGAAAATAATTCTGTTTTCCGAGTCTTTGAGCGTGATGCTACCATCAAATGTTGGAACTCGGAGCTGTCGAGATGCGTCAAATATGTCAACCCCGCTTGTCAGTTCTGCAATTGAGTTTAACGATTCCATAGCTAATCCAGTAACTTGATCGTCTTCACGGACACTAAGGCAGACGTGATCATCAGCAGCGGTATAATTGTTGAGGCGCATACATACTTAACATTTTCTGGCTTTGACTCAGTCAACTTCCAGTACACTGGATGCGGACATTGCACATTGAGAGGCTTATTCCACCACACAGCATAGGTGAGGAAATTGAGACCTGCAAAAGCGAGTGTCCCCACTTCGAGCTGGGTAATTTCGAGGCGATAGATGACGCGGGTGATGAACTGCATAACAAACCAGGTCACTTGAAGGACGATCAGTCCCTTTGATATCACATTGCCTTTGCTCTTGTCGTGGATCTGTTTTGCTGTTAGGGTCGGGACGTCGATACACTCAGCACGTATCAGCTTGAGGACCTCGTCAGGCCACAGTGTGTGGTAGGGTTTCTTGTCCACATAAAGCATGAAACCACCCATGAGGACAAAGAAGCTGTGCGTCTGAGTCCACGAATAATCTAAGGATATATATGAGTTAACGCTTAGGTGAGCACGAATTGGGCTTACCTTCAGATTGCTCTGAAAAATAGGCCTTAAACAACTTTTTGAATGGCTTCGCAAGAGCATGAGTCCTCCCATATCTGAGGGTGGAGACTGGAGTGCTAGTATGAACCCCCAAAGGAACACCAGTACAGATGATGGTTCACCTTCGGGACACCTCAGGCAGTAGTTCTCGGTACTATTAAAGGTCTCTGAGATGGTATTATTATGTTAGGACTATATGGTCTGTGAGACCCAGTCTCGAGGATGATCTAGATCATCTAATTATAGAACATCCCAAATATACCCTTGCTTCCTCCCCAGCGCCTCCCTGGATCCTTGTAGCCCTCCCTGGATGCCCTGTACCTCTAATACGACCTCGTAAGAACCTCGTCAATATCACCTTTCCCTTCATCGAGCCTATGGATATAGAGCCTATGGCGTGCATACCTTGTACAAAGCCTCTGCGCTCTACGAGCATCGTCGCCATTGATTTCAGTCGCTAAGTCCGTTTTTCCTGGCTCTACACTACTACATCCACCACCATGCCGCCCATCCGCCCTACGCGTGGTGCTCAGCCGATATCTACAGGACTCGGATACCACTTCGTCAGCCCCAAGAAGGCTCGAGACGCCAAAAAAACACAGACACTGGTTCATATTCCTGGCGTCAATTCTAAACAACAGCGCATTCGTGAACAAATGGCTGCTCTAATGAAGCCGCAAGTACTAACTACTACTGATACTCCCAGCTCTGAGTCTAGTTCTGCGCCTGTTCGATCCGAAACACCCACGAACATCGAAGACGCCGTGAATCATTATTCTTACGACGAGGACGACTTCATTGCAAATGACTCGGACTATCAGCCTACCCAAGAAACATCTTGCCCTACTACAGATGTGACACATGAGGCCCAGAGGCGCCATATCTTGCCAGGAAAAATGGCATACAACCTCTATGCTTCCTGGAAGACGCTTATACCTACATTGGTAGACGCGCACCTCAAGTATTCGGCCAGAACTCATGGCCGCCCTCTTCCAGAACTGTGTCCGGTCATATCTGCCTGCGCAAATTCGGGTTGTGTACAACGACGATTCTCTATGGTCTGCCTCTTCTTTGACCGTAAGCAGCTCATTTATGATGCATAGCTTCAGCTGACAGCTCCAGGTTTCCTTGATGTCAATGTGCTGGCGTGCAACTGTTCAACGCTCTCGCAAGTCCTCGTTCACCATGGCCTTTTCCCTACTGCACCATCCCAACCACGCATGGCAATCTCTGTAGAACTCCTCGCATTCTATCGGGCACTGTTTGAGCGTTCATGCGATGCCATCCATGCACTTGCCTCTGCGTTGAAGACTCACTATGCTCGTCGAGGGTTTCAGATGATCAATGCAACTGTGGGTTTCGAAGTATCTGACTTATGGACACTTACTCATCGCACCTCAGGGCCAGGTCATTCAAGAACCATTTCGACGTGGACTTGGCCAAGCTGTCCAGTGGTATGACATTTTACAGAACGAAGTCGAGCAGCAGACTGAGGCTGCGGTACAAATCTCTCGAGAGCGAGTCTATGAGGCTCGGAGACCCCAATGTAATCAGGAGGCTAATACGACTACCCCCAAGCCCACCACCACCTCCCTGCTCTGAGGGTAATGCGCTTCAATTCTAATGCAGCGTTGCCCAGCATGCTTCGGAGGTGTCTCCTTTGGCAGGCCACTTAGCGAAGGCGGAGATATACATGTCGCAACCGACGGTAACTTCCATCATTGTCATCGACGATCTGCGGGTGACTGCCCGCGCTTCTACACACCCTCGTACTTCCTTCCTAAGTCCCAGGTCGACAGTGTTGGATCGCGCATTCTCACACAACGTAAACGTCCACCCAAGATTCGCGCTTCCTTAGTTCCGGATGAGGCCATCGATCAATGCGAACATTCATACGAAGCCGCGGATGGTAAGAAGCAGAAGGCCGCCATGGACTCCTTCGACGATACGGGCATCATGGCCCTTATCTGCCGTCACGACATCCCACTCTTCTTTGCCAACATCGATTCACCTGGCGAGCAGCAAAAATATGCCGTATCACTCATCGAGCACCTATTTTCTCTGTTACCACAGGAAGCCACTGTCGTCACGCTATACGATGTCGGTTGCGTCCTCTCGCGCTCATTATCCCAAGTAAGTGGTTTGCTAATAGAAAACTGTTCATCTGATGTATTTCTATATAGTATGACATTTCTTCCTCATTCAGTAACTTCACGTCTTCGATTTGCTACCACAGCCATGCATGCATATGGTCATGAGTGGGCGTGTCAGCTCGAATATAACCCGCGGATGTGCACCGGTCTTGGGCTAACAGATGGCGAAGGTACTGAGAGGCTGTGGTCAAGGTTTGTCAAGTTGATTGGCATTCAAAGATCATCTTCAGTAAGTGGCCGGCAGTACTTGGATGATTCTTCATTTACATAAATTTACGGACAGCGCCAAAGACGTCTTTGGTTAATAGACCGGCAGGCAGGTGCTATCGGTCTGGAGATGCGAACAGACCTGGCCGATTGGATTAAACGGCGCCTCAAACGTGGAGTTAATGGTCAGGGCGCAACAGCAAAGAGGTTCTAAATAACTGTGGGATTGAAACTCAGGACCTTCAGGATCAGTGGGCAGATCAGAAGAAGTCTCAAACTGTCCATTCGTGCTCGTTACGTCCATTCAGTACCGCTTACAAATCTTACTAACGACACATTGCCATCTTCAGATGCTCCTGCCGCCTGAAGAAGGAACTTGATGTTGTCCTCACTCTGCAGGCTGACCTAGATGCTTCAGAAAAGGCATTGCAGGTGACACGCACTGTAAGTAGAGAAAGGCACCAATACCGACGAGACATTAGATGCTCTGGAGAGTCTCGAACGTAGCCACGATCGTTTGAATGAACAAGGTTGAAGTATTATACGCCTCACTCAATGTTCAAGACAGGTTCCCAGAACTTCAGGCGTTGACCTAGATTTTGTTCGAACGCTCCTCATGGCCCGCGATCTCAAATTAATATCCGGAAGAGAGCTATAGGAAGCTTTTTCGAATGGGACAACTTGATCGTGCAGTTGGTGGCGCAAACAAGGCACTTGGTAAGTACAACAGTTCTATCTTGATGCAGAGAATGACGCAAATCTCGAAGGCACAAAGTTACATTCAACAGACACGTAAGGCTATTGCAAAGCGTCAGCCTGCCCCTGATGACAGCGATCCGCAAATTCAATTTTACTGCGAGCGTCTCGAGAGCCTCTTTGATCCATCTTGGGGTGTCCCACTCCCTGCTCCTCTACCTACCAAACTCGCTGACCTTCGCAATGATCAGACCCTGATGGAGGATGTCTGGATCACCCCATCCGTCGGTGATGTGCCTCGTTGGATTGA
>JABCPU010000408.1:0-58122 GCA_016800925.1 Suillus spraguei | reverse complement strand
CGAACGAATAGAGCGTCAGGGAGGAGAGTCTGGTCTTCGTTATCGTCTTTACCGGAATCATAGTCGGGCCGGCGAGATAGTGCATCAGGTACTGCTAATTTAGTACCTTGCAACGTGATGCAGTTCATGTCATAGATAGACAAAATGCACAACCCACAAACGAATTAACGCTAGGCAGAACTAGGACTCAAACAAAGGTTTCACAGAGGAAGAGAAGAGCAAGGACGTCTTGGATTGCTACAGTGTAGATACAAGAGGTTTGAACTAAAGAACTACTACAGCGAAACTAGCTAACTATATACACATATTGAAACTGAGATATAAACTGAGTTTGAAACTACTAGCCAATCATAAAATAGAAATGAGAATCGTACGATGTGATGATTGTGACATTGTTATGACATCATATTCTAGAAGGTTCTAAGATCACGTGACACTATCTTATCTTATCTTATCCGATAGCATCATAAAAGATCTCTTCATCTTCATCAGGAAGTTCGGTTATAGAAGCGGTTATAGGGATTTCAATGGAGTTTGTGTTTGTCTTAGCGCTGGGTTTAGACGCTTTAGGGAAATTGAGGAAAGAGTAATGATTTGTATTTGGAATTCGTGACATTACCCCCTCTCTAGGATGAGCGTCATCGCGAATGTATGAAGGTCTGATGTTACGTGTTCTCCATTTCTTGAAATCTTCCGAATTAAGTATAGAACCTTGAATTCTTTTGGTTTTAGCCGCCGTGGGATTCTTTTTATGAAACTCTGCTATAAGAATCGGGGAATTCTTTACGTTTTCTTCTGGTTCCCATGTCGATTCTTCTATCGGATATCCTTCCCATTTTACTCGGTATTGCAGCTTTCCTCGGAATAATCGGCTATCTAATACTTCTTCTACAACAAATTCTTCCTGATCGTCAACTATGTCAGGAGGTGGTCGGGTGGGTTGAGAATGAGGGATCATTTGAGATGCATAGTATGGGGTGAGTAATTGAACGTGAAAAACCGGATGGATCTGATAATTTGCCGGTAATTTCAATTTATAGTTCACCTCGCCAATCTTCTCTAGTATTTCAAAGGGCCCAAGACGACGATCTGACAGTTTTTGACTTGGACGACGTTGTTTAATGTTTTTCGCGTCTAGCCAGACTTTGTCTCCCTTTTTATACTGTGGTGCGTCTTTTACTCCTTTGTCATAGAACCGTTTCATTCGTTCATTGACTAGTTTCAAAGTATTTTCCGCATCATCTCTTGCTTCTTTCATTTGATCCACTCTTTCATCGGCAACAGAAATACGGGAGTTGGAATTAGGAGATATCGTGAATTCTGGATTATATCCATATAGAACTTTGAAAGGGCTATGACCGGTGACTGTGACTGCGTTATTATGCGAGAATTCTGCAATCGGCAACCAAGATACCCAATCATTTTGTCTATAAGAGGTAAACAGGCGTAAATATTGTTCAACTTCTTGATTTACGCGTTCTGTTTGTCCGTCGTATGGGGATGATAGGCGGTCGAAGCAGACCATTTTGTGCCTAATCTTTTTGACATTTGTCCCATAAATTTCGATACGAACTGTGTTCCTCTATCTGAAATCACTTTCTTTGGTGTTCCATGATGTTTCCATACATTTTTAAAAATAGCTCGGCAATTTCCTTCGAGTCTACTTCTTTATTGGTGGGAATGAAGTGTGCTTGTTTCGTAAATCGATCAACGACAACAAAAATGCTATCACACCCTTCACTCTTTGGTAGGTCCACAATCAGGTCACATGTAATCGTTTGCCAAGGTCCTTCTGGAACTTCATTTGGCTGTAAAGGTCCCGTCGGTTTACTAGGATAGACCTTTGTTTGTCTGCAACGATCGCAACCATCTACATAGTCGTGAACACTTTTTGTCATCATTGGCCACCAATAGTTTCTGGAAATCAATTCTAAGGTTTTGGCACGTCCAGGATGTCCAGCCGGTGGTGAGTCATGGAATAACTCTAGAATCTCTCGGCGGATTTCTTTATCATTTGGAACATAGACCAATCCTCGGAATAACACCAATCCATCTTCAACATTCCATTCTTCGACTCCTCTACGCAATTGCACCGGTGCTGCTTTTAACGTTTCTAGCGCTTTCATTACTTCAGGCTCTCGTTCTGTACTTTGTCTGATCTTTTTAAGAAGAGATTTTTCTCCTTCTATAAGAACTTGGCCTCTTTTAGCAGCATTGATTTTGAAAAATTCCGGTTTAAGCAAAATGCGATCAGAATTGTCGTTTTCTACCCCCCCTCTGTGGTCTGATCTCCGAGACAGACGATCGGCCTTATCATTGACTACACCAGGCTTATGTTGGAGTGTAAATTCATACTCCGCCAGGAACAGACTCCATCTGGCTTGCCTTCGTGTCAATTTTTGACTCGTCATGAAATACTCGAGATTCTTATGATCGGTCCAGATTTCCACAGGTTGAGGTGCTCCCTGCACATAGTGCCTCCACTCTTCTAACGCTTCGAATGATTGCTAATAATTCTTTGTCATGAATGTCGTAATTCGTTCTGCATCATTCATTGACTTTGAATAATAAGCGGACAGGATGCCATAGTCCATCTTCCATTTGTTTGAGAAAGTACTGCACCAGATGCATAATCAGAAGCATCGGTTTCTATTCTTTTCTTTTTCTCAACGTCTGGCATTACTAGGAGCGGAGCTTCTGTGAATCTTTTCTTCAATTCATCAAATGCATTTTGTTGTTTCTCCGTCCAATTCCATGGAATATCTTTTTCTTAGCAAATCATTCATTGGTCTGGCTATATCTGAGAACCCCAATATGAATCTTCGATAGAAGTTGGCAAAAACCCATGAATGCTTGTATGTCTTTTACGCATTTGGGAACAGGCCATTTTAATACTCCTTCTACTTTCACAGGGTCCATAGATACATTGCCTTTTTCCACGATCAACCCTAAGAATTCGACTTTAGACTGTTCGAAACTACATTTTTCTGGTTTCAAAGAACAGGTCATTATCTTTCAATCGTTTGAGTACTTCTCGCACGACTTTTTCGGTGTTGCTCCTTATTTCCATTTGTAAAGACCAAGATGTCATCGATGTAGACAACGACCGTCTTTCCATCAATAAGATCTCTAAATATTTCATTCATCATGGTCTGGAAAGTTGCTGGGAATTTGTCAACCCGAAATACATTACGGTTGGTTCATGGTGACCAAAAGGCGTTTTGAAGGCTGCCTTCCACTCGTCTCCTTCTTTCATCCGAATATTATTGTATCCCCATCGTACGTCCATTTTTGGAGTACATTGTGGCACCAGTTAAAGCATCAATTAGATCTTGAGATCTCGGTAAAGGGTACGCGTTTTTAACCGTTTTTTCATTGAGCTTTCTATATCCATTACTGGTCGTAATTTTCCATCTTTTTTGCCACAAAGAAGAAAGGTGCTGCAACAGGAGATTGTGAATCTCTAATACGTCCTAATGCAGTTTCGGCTTTTTAACCAATCTTTCAGTGTGTCCATTTCTTTGGGTGATAAAGGATACGGTTTTGCATTCGGTGGAAGATCATTCTCATCTTTAAGATCTATCGCATGATCCCATTTCTTTCTTTCAGGAAATCTCTTTGATTCCTCTTCTGAGAATACACCCAGGTAATCATGAAGCCAGTCTGGAACCATTTCTTCTACAGACTTTTTCTTCTTAGTAGCTTCCTCTGCTACCTTTTGTTCTGTGGCGATAGAAGCTTTATATCTAATCCATTCATTCTTTGACTATCTTCATCTTCTATTTCCTCAACCATCGCCCTCTTCTTCGCCATGCCTTCATCATCATCTTCCTCTTCCGTGGGAATCAGATTTGGCAAGTCACCCTGTTTTTGGGTTTTTTCGTTTTTCTCTATTTTTTTGTCTTTTTTCTTTTTTAGTCTCACATTTGATTGGGCATCGTGTAAGAGCAAATCGTCCTGCGTTCCAATCAATCTCCGGATTATGATACCTTAGCCAATCTATACCGATAATAACATCATCGCTTCCTAGGTCTGTAACCATGAAGGCTGCTTTGTCTTCTTCATGATCTCCAATCTTTAATCCTATTTCAGCGAATCTTGTCATAGCTCCGGCGGCATTTAAGGAACCATCAATGTTCTTGACTGGTATGGGACGCAATAATTTACGACACCGGACATCATTGTTCTTCACAAATCTTTCACTTATAAATAATGTTGATGCACCACAGTCCACAAGTGCTTTTACGTCTGCTTGTCTATTTTTTCCTTTCAGTGTAATTGGAATATAAAAATGCTCCGATTTGGATCGTATATACACTTCCGCTACATCTGAAAAACTAGAAAGAATAGAGAATCGATTGTTCGGGTCTAGGTCTGCAGACTCTGACTTCAACCTTCTAAAAACCCTTGCCTTCTTTGGAGGATAACCAGTCCTTGAACCATTTAGGCGCGGTTTCTTCTTCGCAGACGATGCCTTCACTTGCGCTGGTTTGGCGCTTCTTTACAGTTCCTAGCCATGTGGCCTTCTCCACCGCATCTGTAACATTTAAAAGCACCAGGCTTTCCTTGCGGTTTGGGGGCAGTCCTTTGCCTTCCGGAGTCGACATCCATAGCGTCACTGTTACTGGGTCCAGCCCTTGATGAAGAAGGAACTCCACTGTTAGACTTGGGAGTCCACCAGGTGTTTCGCTTCTTTTCTGCGTCCAACTCTTCAAAGTTTTGCCCAATTTCTACTGCTCTTTCAATCAGTTTGTTGAGAGTATTCTTGTCTTTGAGCGCAACATGAGCGAGTTTTCTTTGATCCGGGTTTGTAGACCAGATCGGAGTTTGAGGCGGAGGTCGTAGTCGGAGAAGTTTGTGAATACCGACTTTTGTTTGAAGGATGCAACGTATTCTGGAACAGAACTAGATCCTTGCCTAAGGGTCTCTAATTCTCTAATGGCCTTCGCTTCTTTGTTCTCATCTTTAAACATGCGTGAGAACTCCTCTAAGAATTCATTGAAGTCCAATTCTCCTGCAGCTTGTTTCTTAACGTAAGGTTCTGCCCATTTTCCGGCATTTCCCTTAAGATAAGACAACATTAAGCTGAGATGTTGTTGTTGCGTTGCGTTGGGGTATTGTGTGAGGTAAAGGGATACTTGTGCCAGGAATGTTTCGACATCGATGGAGTCTTTTCCTCCAGTGAACTCTGTTGGCTTCGCAATTTTGGGAGTTCCTCCTGTTGATGTTGGTTTTGCTTCCAGTTCATCAATTCTTTCCCTATATTGACGAAGTTCTTCATGGAGTTTTTCGTTCTGGTCTTGTAGGACATCGTTCATATTCCTGAGCCTTTGAACTTGCTCTTGGACTGGAGCAATCGCAACATTGATAGCATTTGCGATGTACTCAGCCAAAGCTTGTTCATTGTGAATGGTAGTGGCGGGAGCAGACATAGTACCAGTTGTTTTCTGGAACCCGATTTACTGATGTCTGTGGTTGACTAGTCGTAACGGTCAACCCGAAAAGGAAAGATGGTGAAGAGGAGATGGGAAAAGAAGTATGTAAATGGAAAACTGAGCGGTCCCCGATATCTGATCGGATCTACCACGTACTCAGGTCCTAAAGGGTTCTTTAGTCAACCCAACTAGGCGCTTCCCTATTTACTGACTAAGAAAACTATAGTAAAAGGTTTTTGTGATCTTCCAAGTGGGAAAAACTCGAGGGACACGGTGCTCTTCCAGCCGAAGCTTACAAGCGACCAGTCTATCTTGGACAACGAGGCAATTCCACTAAATACTTCGAAGAAGACTAGACCTTCTATCGTATGAAGAGAAAACTATCGTAAAAAGGAAACTATCGTAGAGCTCAGCAGGCAGGGTCTTGGGCCAGCACTGAGGTCACGGATCGAACACCTAATGTTGCTCGTCCACCGTCTACTGGCAGCAGCAATGTAAGGCTGGCCTGGTAGAGGTCTACTAACTACAAAAGACTATTGGTAGAAATGCGCTCAAATGAGCAAAGGAGAGAAGAAAGATCGCGACTTTTTTAGGGTCGGGCAAGACAAAACGTTTTTGTACTAGCCTGCAAGTGCAAGTGCAAGTGCTTTTACAGACGCGTACAGAAGATGATAAGAGACTTTTGAGAGTCGTCTACAACGGTACTATCGTTGAAGAGGAATCCAAAAGAAAAGTATGCAGCGGTATGCGAGTCGGAGTCTCCTAAAGTTCAAACCTAATGTCACAACCCACAAAACGAATTAACGCTAGGGCAGAGACTAGGACTCAAACTAAGGTTATCACAGGAAGAGATAGGAGCAAGGACGTCTTGGATTGCTACAGATGTAGATACAAGAGGTTTGAACTAAAGAACTACTACAGCGAAACTAGCTAACTATATACACATATTGAAACTGAGATATAAACTGAGTTTGAAACTACTAGCCAATCATAAAATAGAAATGAGAATCGTACGATGTGATGATTGTGACATTGTTATGACATCATATTCTAGAAGGTTCTAAGATCACGTGACACTATCTTATCTTATCTTATCCGATAGCATCATAAAAGATCTCTTCGTCTTCATCAGGAAGTTCGGTTATAGAAGCGGTTATAGGGATTTCAATGGAGTTTGTGTTTGTCTTAGCGCTGGGTTTAGACGCTTTAGGGAAATTGAGGAAAGAGTAATGATTTGTATTTGGAATTCGTGACACAGATGCAGTCAAGGCCGAAATTGCGCTCAAGAAGACGGGGGATATCATCCAGCAGTGGCAGAAGCTTCTATTTGAATCACTGAAGAAGTCAGCTGGGTCCACCGAGGAACCCATCGCGATCGTGATCGATGCACTGGACGAGAGCGGTGGAGTACAGACACGGAGAGACATCCTCCGCATTATATCTGGCAAGCATCCAAACCTGGACGTTCCCAAAATCACAGACGTTCCCAGGCAATTTCCGCTTCATCGTCACCTCTCGCCCGTCTGATGACATCAAAAAAGAGTTTGACGGTGTTCAGCATATTCAACAGATGTCGATGGACGATATTCCGCCAGCGTTCGCAGAGCGCGACATCCGTAATTACGTTTCCAAGGAGTTGGAAGGGTTCGGTTTTCAAGACAACGAGCTCACAGTCCTCGCTGAGAAAGCTGATGGACTGTTCGAGTGGTCGAGTGGGTGCGTCTCGCCTGCGGATACATCAAAGAATCTGGTTTTGGGAGATCCCAAAGGGAATGCTACAATACTGTGGTGTCAGGCGACTCTGCAGAGCTGTTGCACAGCATGTATAATCTTATTTTAACAGATATGACACCCAAGGATACTTCTCCGCAATCGAAGAAACTGCGTTTGACTGTGCTAGCGAGATTTCGCTCGGTGATGAGACAGATACTAGGCACAGTCGAACCCCTTCCTTTGGCTTCCCTGAACGCCATGAGGCGCCATTTTCCAATGAAAGAAGACCATTTCGATGTAGAGGATGTGATCAAAAGCATGGGCTCTCTCCTCAGTGGCACCACCAGTCCAGATTCCCCAATCCGACCTCTTCACGCATCCTTCCATGATTTCTTGACCGACGAACCATCCAGTGGAGACTTTTTCATCGACCTACCAAAGGCGCAACGAGACCTTGCGTTCGCGTCACTTCAAGTGATGCAAGACGGTCTTCGGTTCAATATCTGTGATTTAAAGTCGTCGTATCTACCAAATAACGAAGATCTCGGGCTGCAAGAACGAGTCCAAAAATGCATCTCCCGACATCTATCATATTCATCTCGATTTTGGACTTCGCATGTACGAAGCACAGTTTTCGACAAGGAGCTCGCAAAAGAAGTGAAATTGTTGTTCGACCACGAACGGCTGTTTTTCTGGCTTGAGTCACTCGCCTTGATCAATGCGCTCAGCGGTGCAGTTGCTGCCCTTCCGCCCATTGCCCAGTGGCTGAAGGTAAGCACACTGCTACCAGTTACCAGCTAAAGTGCTCATGCACAACCACAGGGTGATTCCGAATTCAAAGATGTCTCGTCGGCTGCAATGGACGTACAGAGGTTCATCCAGGTCTTCGGCGGCATGATTTTACACAGCACACCACATCTATATGTATCAGCACTCCCATTCTCGCCTTCCAACTGCCCGCTATCGAGAATGTTTTCTGCACGGTTTCCCAATACTCTTCGTGTTGCATTTAGACGTGATATGAACTGGCCGAGTGTTCAGACTGTGCTCAGAGGACACCACACTCGTCCAGTTCGGTCGGTCTGTTCTCGCCGGATGGCACTCGCATCGTCACTGGTTCAGAAGACAAGACTGTTCGGCTGTGGGATGCTGGGACGGGACAGCCAGTCGGTGAGCCCTTGCGGGGGCACACTCAATCTGTTTCGTCAGTCTCGTTCTCGCCAGACGGCACTCGCATCGTCAGTGGTTCTTGGGATCAGACTGTTCGGCTGTGGGATGCTGTGACGGGACAGCCAGTCGGTGAGCCCTTGCGGGGGCACACTCAATCCGTTTCGTCAGTCTCGTTCTCACCGGACGGCACTCGCATCGTCAGTGGTTCAAGCGATCAGACTGTTCGGCTGTGGGATACAGCCATGGAGCGACCATCCCAGCAATGCGCCGTGTCAGATCTTTCACTGTTCTCAGAAGAACATCCCACAATCGAGGCCACCACTCCCATGACATTGAACACTTGGAACAATCACTCCATTTCCTTCTCATCCAACTCCATCCACGCGCTGTGCAACACTTCTCAATTAATGGAGGGAACATCCAATGACGACCCCAACGCGACCCCATTTGTCCTGAATCATGACAGTGGATGGGTGGTAGGGCTGAAATGTCGGCTGTTATTCTGAGTACCACCCGCTTCTCGATATTCATTTTCGAGCCCTGGGACTGCATTAGTGATACACAGAGGTCCTGAGCTTGATCTGAGCCGCATGGCACATGGACAACACTGGCAAACGTGCCGAGAGGGGTGAGCCTCAACACCCTTTCTGTTCCTCGCATTTCCTCACATCAACACCTGTAGACCTTAGTACCCACGATGATTGCAGTTGTGTATCCACCGCATATGTCCTTAAGCCTGTTCAATGCTTCCAGTACACTCTTCTCAGTAATGCTCATGATAACTGGGAATCACTACACGCTTGCCCTCCACATCCCGTACCAACAACATAGCTACCAATGCTCTCCAATCAACCATGCATTCATCATCACCTTACCCGAATACCTAGCTGCAATCTATTCCCCCGTCGTAGCACTCACTTGCACCCCCTCCCGTTTCTTACTCTTCACAACCGAACACCAGTGGCCCACTTCTTCCGGATACCATACGCAGTAAACAGCCAACCCAAGTTATCAAATCCACTCAAAGGCCTAAATCCCATTTGTCACGGTCATGGCCATTGTATATAGTTCACGGCCACTTTATTTAGTTCACGGCCATTTTATGTAGTTCATGGCCATTTTACTGTACTGCACATTGCGCCGATGTACTTTGTCATGCACGGACTAGCTTGTTCGGATTAATCACTTAGGTACATTATCACTACGGCAGGTCACACTGGGGCTTTGTGTTATTTTCCTCGTCAAATCCACGCTAATACCCGACTCTCTGTGTTCTCTCGTTGTCCGTGCCTTTCGCTTGTTGAGTGTCCATTACACCAACTTAAATCCAGGATCCCTGGATGCGCCCCTAAGGCAAACTTTCCTCCTTCAAAAAGCGTACTTGTGTCCTTCGCAATATCAAAACGTCCTAAATTTATTTGCACATCCACAACATTGGAGATATGTCTGATGTCATTAGTGTTTTATCTGTGCAAACCAGGAACCCGGACAGTCTTCTACGGAGTCTTCGCCACTTGATAAATCCTCGAGAAAGGTCCACGATCCGTCCAAATTGTTTATGGATTGAATGTCATATCGGACCACTCGTGCGATACAACCCGAACGTGAAAGGTTTATGCAAAGGACCCCTCTCGCAGTCCAAAGCCCAGCGCCACTCATGTCAAATCAAGTGCATCGCACACGCGAACGAAGCTGCTGGATGCATCGAACACGTGGGCGATGCAATGGGAGCAGCATTCGCAGTAGACTCGATAAGGCCGGGTATTGTGACAGCATTGCGATGGTCCTTTTCCGCCCTGCGTTGCCTGTACAAGGCCCCCAATGTATGTATTTCAGTACCAAAAACTACATCATTTAAACTGTATTTCGAGCAATGCACGAGCAACAATAGAAACAGAAACAACTATCCCATAAGATGCTTGAATGTAACAGTATGCATTTCCTGTCTCCTAAGGCCATCTCCATGCGAGATCATGTTTCTAAGGTCGAGTTCCAGCTATCAGTCGGGGCGGGGATGTGAAGAACAATTGAAGAACTTGACTGAATGCGCTTATCGGACTGCCACATCCTGGCAGGCAGGTTCTCTAATGAGACATAAACGGTGAAGTTGGATTCGCATTCTAGAAGTTTCTGTTCGTTGCTGCGAAAGATGCCTAGGGCGATGCGGAAGAGAATATCGAGTCCATCAACTAGAAAGGCATCCTACACTCTGAAAAGCGTCTAATAAATAGTTAGATAACACAGCGAGTATACATATACCTCTATTGGAAGGTAATCCGTGAAGAGTGATAAAAACCAAGAGAAGCAAATTGCTGGAAGGTCAACCCCGAGAAGGGCGGTCAAATGTGTGTACAGTTGTAAGTTTACGGTCACAATGTGCTTGTATGTATTTGGTGGGTGTAAAATGTGATCATGAACATACCTTGGAGCCACCTAATCCTAACCACAACAGCCACTGTCACGCTGCTGACTGGACACCAAGCTGGGTCGGGCAACAATTGTATATATTCGGGATTATCGATATTTAGCAGCGGTTTGCATGTTGTGCAACAACAAGTTACGTAGATTAGATAAGGCACTGTACAAGTCTACAAGAGGTGCACAACAAGGGTTGTGACTACTAAGCGGAAATACACTACATATGTACGACTCGGAAGACCCTCCCGATCTGAATATCACACTATACATGTCTGCAATTAAGTGTACATCGTACGATCTCGAGGATGAGATAATATGTATGCAGGTATCTGATACGTGTAAAGTATGATCATAACGATGCACAACAACTCAGGTATGATCCCTATCCTCGCTAATCGCGAAGATACTCCATCGCCCACGGTGCAAGCTCGTCCTCGGCAATAGGAATAGTCACCCCACAAGCCGCAAAATGACGTGCGATAGACAACCTGTCGATATCATCCGTCGTGCCCACAAACGGCGCATAGCTGACATGGGGAGAAACGCTAAATGCATCTCTCCGGAGGATGCTGGAGTATTCGCCGCGCTCAGAGAAGAGCTCTGTGACGACTGTCATGTACTTTTGACGGGCTTCGCGGGATTCGGGGTCGCTCGGGTTGACCATGGGGCGGAGGCGAGCTACGGTTCGGCTGGCTTTCATGTCGGAGAGGACAGGACGACCGTCGGACTCGCGACGGATACCCTTTGGGCAGGAACTGGGGTTGGCGGCGTAGTATGATACCCAACACTCGACGGGGTCCTCTAAACGAGGGTTGTTTAAGGGGGCAGGTAGCTTTGGAAGTGACGAGGGGTGCTCCCAATCAGGAGTCCGCCAGTTGGATAACAGGTAGCGTTGGACTTCTGTCTTTTGGTCTCTGGGTGTTTTGTGCGCTTCTGAGCAGAGGGCTTTGACTTTTGTGAGCGCGCTATAGTTGCCGGGCTGGTGTGCGGCTTTAATGAGGGATTGAACTTGTTTGATGTTCTTGGCGGGCTTGGTCGGCTTGTAAGTGGGCGAGGCTACGACTGTCCAACTAAGTGTTGGAGGGGTGTCGTCTGATGATGTAGCTTGAAAAGCTGAGTCGTCATCTGGCTGACCTGTTGCCAATACGGCAGCAAATGAGCGAGCTGCAACGCAGTCGGGCAACTGCGCTTGAGGAGAAACAGGGGTTGTCATGGGGGGAGACAACTGTTGAGGATACAAGGGAGATAGATAGTCGAGGGAGAGCTGGTGATCGACGGGGGGTTCGATGACGCGAAGTTCACATTGTGGATCTGCAGGGGGTCTAGTTGGAGAGACTTCACAGAAGAATGATTGGAAACGGATTCGACAGGACTAGAGACATCGACAGGAAGGGCGATCTGTTGCCTAGAAAGCTTGTCCTGTAGACGCTCTGATTCTGCACGTGTTGCGTCTAGCTGAGCACGAAGAGTGCATAGCTCTTCACGAGCTTGATTGCGCTCACAGCGATAACGATCAATGTCATCGGCGAGGACTCTATTTTCCTCTTTTTGACGACGGATGCCCTCTGATACGCCCTTGTTGAAGACTTCTTCGCGTATGCGCTTCCTGTCTTGGAAGGCGATCTGAAAAGCTGGCTGATGAGAGGAATAACTTGCATCGGCGACATGCTTCATGTATGAAGAGCAAACATCGCATCCTGAAGGATGAACTACTCCATAGTCGTCAAGGTACTCCCAAGGCGAGAGGAGAGTGGGAACGCCGCGATTATCTCTAAGTGAAGCGCGGTATGGCTCGTCAAGAGATGACAAGGGAAACATGATTTTGTTGATGCGTACCAGGCGATGGAGAAGGGTATCTGAGATGTGGGGAGACTCATTGTGGCGGCAGGCCAGGTTGATATGCTGTCCAACACGTGCCCTGCCTCGCGTTCGCTGCCAGGCGGGTTATTTACTAATGTTAGATTTAGATGCTGCAGAGAAACAAAAGTCAACAAATGGTTCGGACTGTCGTGTAGTTCAATACGCTGGTAATGCTAATAAAAGCTCGTCAGTAGTCGACTAGTCAGTGGTCAGTGCAGTTATTTGTGGTCAGTGAATACTCCAGGGCCGAATTACGATGATCATGTGTCAGTGTTAACGTAAGCAATTAGCACGTGGGTAGGCGATGAGCAAGGTCAAGGGCAACGGCGAACTCAGCATCTACTGCGATCACTGCGACTGCGGTCGACGAGAAAAACATTGATATACCATTGATATCCATCGCTATAACATCTAATTGACTTGCTATACCATCTAACCCACACCCAACATGTCATTCATAGATACCATTCAGAATGGCCTTGACCGCATGTTACCACGGAGGTCAAAGAAAAGCGCAGTACCAGCAGTGGGGATAGGAAATGGGCTCGGTATGGTCAACTACGAGGACGACGTGAGTCTCTTATTACTATTGTTGTTATTATTATTGTGTAGCCAAGTAGCTGCCAGCATGAACCTTTCTCACTCCCGCCACTCATGATGCGCTTCTGAGACTTGAACCATTTACGTAATATACGAACTTTCCTCTATGACTCTTCATGGATCAGTCTGGGACATTGGTCTTCCTCCTTTTCTTGCCCCTCTTATGGATCGTTTGGCTTGCGGTCATTGTCATTTACTTACAACGATTCTATCAATCATGCTGACACCTTTTCTGCCTTTCAGATGATTATAAGCAAACCTGCCATCATATTTCACATTTCCCAGATATTCTTCAACTTTCTCTCGATGGCTTGCTTTGCGAGCGTAGCCAGCTTTCAAGCAAAGTGGGGAGTAGGGCCTTGTATGTTCATTATTGCTGCAATTCCCACCATACTAACTCTCAACTCAACTCCACAGCCGGTCTCTCAGGCTTCGCGATCTTTGTGAGCGTCTCAGGAATATTTTTAGCTGTATTCCTCCTCTTCGTACCCGTCGTATACGAGAAATACGGCAAACTCGTCCGCCTAGCCCTTGCCCTCAAAGAAGTACGCGTCGGCTTTATCCTCGTTGGCAGTGGCTGCATCTTCAGCCTCCTTATCGCGTGCGTATTCATCTTACCACCCCTAATTCCAGTCCTCACTCCAGGCTGTACAGATTTGTCACCACAATTTCAGCGTGGACAGAGGCTGGGTGCAAAAACGCGGCTAACGATCCTCATGCGAGCCTTGGGGATGCGTTTACGAGCGCCCTCCCTGGCTGGTGCAGCACCAAGAAGGCTGGTGCTATATTCTTTTGGCTAGGGTTTGGTACGTTTCTGTGTTACATGCTATATTCTGCTCCATTCGTTTATCCCACGCTGTCACTCCAGGCTTTTGGCTTGCATCCTTTATTTTGCTTATAATCGACTGGCGCTCCGGAAACCTTACAACTCCACCCCGCGACCCCCCATTCACGCGTCCCGCTGTAGATATTGAAGAGGGCGAAGAAGTAGAAGAAGTAGAAGAAGAAGAAGAAGGTGGACACTCATACCAACCCGTCGCCACCAACACAGCACCCACAATCCTCCAATCAACATACGACAACTCCAACGCCTCCGCATCCCCATTCGCAGACTCCAACCGCCTCTCAAGTGTCCCAAACACTAGCACAGCCTACCTCCCTTCAACCAACACAAACCGTTATTCCACGGCAGACTCGAGCGCTAATCGCACATCTGCATATTCGACAGCACCCACTACTACCACCGCCCCTACTGCAAGTACAAACATTGGTTACGCTGCCTCGAGACCTAGCATGGACGCGTATGGCGCGTTTTCTGACCCTGCACCGAGTGGGTTTGGGGGTGTGTCGGCGTCGTATGCGCCAACTAGCTCAGAACCTGGGTCTGGGGCGCCGAAGGTGAGTAGGACAATGCAGTATGCGGATCCGTATGCTGCTGTGCGGGCGTCGCTGGCGACGAGTACGGGTACGGGTGCGCCAGCTCCGAAATCTAGTTATGAGCCATATACTGGGTACCGATAGTGTACGCCATATTGTGATGGACTAGATTGGCGATATTTATGGTGTTGTGGTTAACGTTTACACGGATACATACCCCACAGCACGCTCTCCTCGTTAGCGCTTATAATTTAGGCTTGATGTGGTTAGACTGTGTATTATCCCTGGACCATTTGCATTACATCTTATGACACTGTACTGAAGCCCGGGGGTTCCGGCTATCTTTCGATGGGAATTATGCGTTTCAATTCAGACTGTACTATTTATAACAATACGTGCATAGAGTACGTATAGAGCCACATAGCTACGTACAACATGTACTATGCCACCGATCCTGTCTATATATTCTATGATCAGTCTAAAACGGAAATAACAGGGCCATCATGGCCCGGATCTGCGCTCCCCACCCCTTCGATCCACCCCTCCAGTCAATCGTTTTGTCTGCATTTCTGAAGAGCAGTACATGCACCTTGGGTAGCTTTGGATCGAGGCCCTGAGTCGTCCGCTGTCGTGTGGTAGCTGTTCGTACCCGCTTGACACATTTGGTGTTCGTATGGCGGCAACGACCTGCAATACTAATATATAGAATAGCCACTCCTGAGTTGGCAGCCGCTGATAGTCCTGACTCCGGTTCTGTTTCCTTATCTTCCCCCGTCGTACTTACCTCGGTTTCTTCAAGTTCGGCTTCCTCTTTGTTGGATCTGTCGGATTCCAACAAAGAGCAACAGGACGACAAATTGAGACGAAGAGGAGCTAGTAGTAGCCATATCGCAATGAATTCGGCGACCTCGGCACTGGTCGAAATCGAGTAAGGATAGGAGCGAGTAAAGGAAAGGACTTGGACAAATGGATGACCACAAAAATGAAATGAGAATAAAAAGTGAGTTGTGATCGAGGGTTTAAAGCTTTCACCGAAACCACAGTAAAGGATCCTACAATATGGCAGAGCCAAGCCCCCCATACACCCGGCAGCCCTAAAGACCCGAATCCTTTATTACAGAAACACATCAACTTAGACACGCCGCATCTACATCAGGCCTCTAATTAGATCAGGTAGGTAGGAACATTAGATGATCCGTATGCTGCTCTGTGTCTGAAAAATGATGCTTTGTATACTTTGGCAATTCCATATTAATTGGTGGTGGCATCAGTGTACGGGGTTGTGGCAAAGCCAACACGGGAGCTGACGACATCGAACACACTATAGAAGCGCTGGAGGAATACGTAGCCAAGACGAAAGTCAATCCCACTGCCAGTAGGTCTGCTGAGGCTTTTAATGATGAGATATATACCCCCGTCAGTACCCAGAATCTTGTAGTTGAGCCAACGAGGCCATATTTGACCGTTAGGGGACAGATATAGATTTGCTGCAATGCAAAATGGTGAATAAGGGGTGTGAAGGCTGACAGAATTGACGTACTCCGCCAATATGGAATTGCAAGGGCCACAGGGCATCGTACTGCTTAGTGGTAATAGAGAGCATTCCAGTCCTCGGATCATAATTAGCGCGGGTGAGAGTCTTGTACCTGTCATAGGCATCTATCAAACGTTGATTAGACCATACATTATTGCTCGCTGACTCTAAATACACACCGGAGGCAATCCAAATAAAGGTAGTGGCAGAATCCACGACACCAGCGGTAAGTTGTAAGATCTCTGTGTTGCCGTACACGATTCTCTGATCGAAACCCCAATGGGTCAATGCAGGCATTGTGTTGGTGAGAAAACTGAAACAAAATAATTACTATCAGCCTGGATTGATCCAGGAGCTGAGGTAGCTTACGTGTATCCGATGTTGCCGATGTTAAAGCCAGGGTGATCATCACCAAAGACGAGCTTTCCACTATCATCATGATCGACAGTGGAGGGCTTGAAAAAAAGACCAACAAAGGGGTAAACAATGCTGTCTTGTACCCACAGGCGTTCGGTGATAGTAGTAAGCCTTCTATTCGGGTCGGTTAGAATGGAGCCGCGTGACAAGATGCTAGGCCGATGCCAAGCATACCGTCATAAGGCAGGCCGTGCGTTTCAGTGGTAACACCAATGCCCATCCCGTCGATGGTCATCCCGTCGATCACGGTGTAGTACCCATCAGTAAACTGGACGGTATCGCTGAATAGTACTCCTACAGATGATCGTAGGTATTTTCAACTCATGATATTGTTGTATGTCATACCGGCGAAGAAGAAAGGACCGTAGGTATCCTTATAGGAAGCTCAGTGTCGAAGGCGGTACCGGTTTGGCGGTACGCAGTGTTGGCGCCAATCCATGTGATCGCGCTCTCGGTGTTGACAATCAAGCGGTCTTCAATAATACATTAGCAACCGCATATTTTCTCAGTGTTGAACTTACAGAATGTGGGGGGATTGCCAACGCCAATTATTACGCAGGAGAACCAATGAACGTTATCCAAAGCAACATCAATATGTTGGGCATCATTGCGCTGCACCGGCTTGGTACCATTGGAGAAATGTAGCTCACTGGTCATGGGGAGGATAATGCGGGAATTTCGAACTTCAACGGGCGAACCTGTGATGGAGATTGACAAAGCCAGGAGTGTCCACAAGGATGCAGCGGGGAACATCATGGTAGTTTACTGGAAAGTTACATCATACTTGGCGGTCCATTATATATGTACTAGCGAACGCAATGACAACGTTCGGGAACCTTGGTCCCCCTCGAAAAAAGCGATGACGAGATAGTTGCGATCCGAGTCATCGCGAGTGCAAACTTGAAGGATTTGACTTCCCATAAAATGTGGCAAGAAATGGTTTTGCTTCCCCGACCACCTGGTATTCCCACATACCTAGCGGAGCCTGCTGGCATAGTATCTGGTCACAAATTGACGCGTTTCTAGCTGTACCTACCCCAAGTAATAAATATACTGAATACTGAACCAGTTACGGCGAATTTCTAAAGAAACTATCAATGGGGATGACATCGGTAGTGAGAGCACAACAATGAATCACTGAGGCCATGAGGGTTTCAGCGAAACGCGAACTTGGGCCCAAATAGCCGAGCAAACGAGCAATCGAAGATGACAAGAGCACAGTGGTCTGGCTGTCCATAGGCACCTTGTTTACTGTTCAGTTTGAATGAGTGGTATTTGTTTACATAATAAACAGAACGACGCACCATTTGGTCAGATACTTGTGGCTGATATGAGCGAGTCGGGGACTGGCACTGGCGCCGATACTGTAATATAAGTAGGTGGTGGAAGAACAGAACTTGGATAAGCGCTAAGCCGCGGCCTGAGCCGGCGGCTTCGGCTTTTCATAATCTTAGGCCAGGCCAAAGCCGTCACCAAGCCGTGACTTTGGCCCGGCTCGGCACGGCCTATTCAGGCCTGGCTTGGCTCGGCCCACGGCCTGAAGCCGGGCCATGCACATCACTACTGAGAATCCTTTAACAGGTGAAGGAAGGGAGTACTTAGGGGTGTCGCGTGCTCACATGCTATTTTTATATAAGGACGTGCTGCCAGTGACTCATCTACAGTAGTAAGTCAGGAAATACAATATTTGTATAGTATTTGCTCCTGAAAAAGCTCTTTGCATTCTCACTAATGTAACAAAAAGTTGATGTAGTGAATGCAGTGGCTTTCGAATGCATTGAGAGCATCAGTGGGTTGGATTGTGCTACAGAGTGCTCTGCAACACTCCCATCACATCTCAGGCATTACTTCCCAGTATCAATAAAGGTCTCTTAGACCCTATTATTATGTAAGGCATATGGAGTCTTGCAGACCCAGCCTCACTGTTATGGCCATGCCAAACCAGAGGCTGCTAAGAAGTTCCAGCTTGGCATGGGGGTGTACTGGAGAGTCAGGTTCAGAAATAGTATGGACCAGTATACTTGTTAAGGTGTAAGTCTGAATATACTGTTACGGCCATGCCAAACCGAAGGCTGCTAAGAAGTTCCAGCTTGGCATGGGGGGTGTACTGGATGTTACGAACTGGGATGGCGTCACCAGTGACAGTGAAAAGACACTGACGGTCTGTTGGGAAGTTTCTACAATGTCCAGAAGAGGACAAGGTGAAAGTACAAGGAATGCGTTCCGAGTATGATCAAAGGTTCGGCCTCAAAGACAAGTCTAAGAGGTTCTACAAGAATAGAGACTAAGACTAAGGAGTGCTTAGACTTAGAGACGATTCAAGGATGACTTAGGTTGGAGACCTAAGTGAAGGATGTTCCAGGTAAAACCCAGTAAGATTAAAGTAAAGTATACAAGCGTAATACAACGTGCTTAAATAGGCCAATATGTGCGCATGGACCAAGAGAGATGTGGGAATGTAAGTGCGTATCCAAAGAAGGAAGGCAACTATAGTACAGATGCGTTGAGCGTATGAATCAGAGTCATATTATGTAATGTACAACGTAAAGGAGAAAGAGAATGAATAGGGGCACGTACGATTGTAACACTGGAGGGTCAGAACTAATTCAACTGTGCCCCTTATATGAGTATGTGCCCCTAATTTCATATGAAGTCCGAGGGGGAGTTCCAGTGAAGTCTGGAGGGGAACTCTGGAGGAACTCTAGGACTAGACTGCTCAGAAGAGCACTGATAGACTACCGGAGGAGCGTGGTAAACACACCAGTGTAACAGACAAACTCAGGCTGACCTTAAAAGAGTGGTTTTTGCATAGTGTCTCTTACTTAGGCTTTGCTTACCTTAGGTCCACATTTTGGCTGATTACATAAGAACCCTACCTTGCACCTGTCTTTACACCACTTCACTACCTACCAGTAGCAGTCTGAGACTGACTGTTTGAATAATGATTTTACTCTTTCTCTGAGCTCTGAGCCTTGGATCAGAAACCCTTGGGTTGAATAGCAGCTAGGCAGCATTCAACATATATCTGCACCCCAGCAGAGTTGTGTTACCCACATCGGAACTATTTCCAGAGGAACAGGGAACAAGGGTAAGACTACTGGGACAGAATGGAACAGAGGACGGACTGCCGGATGAAGTCCAGGGCAGGATAGGAGCGAAGCTCCAGAGGGAAAGATGATCCTCAGGAGGTAAAGGATAGGATAGGATATGACGGAGGATGAGGAGCAGAGGAGTGAGGAGCGGAGGAGCGGAGCTCCATGGATAAAGGGGGAAGTATTGCCCTACTGTAGAGGAGTAGGTCCGGAGATTACATAATGAGAGTATAGACTACTATGGACAAAGTCTGGAGTAGAAACAGACAGAGGGAAAACTACCATAGGTAGAGCCGGAGGAGAACAGGGTCAGAGACAGGAGTCGGACGAAGTCCAGAAATCATAATATAACAAAGGGTCAAATGACCGGCCTAGGGAATACTCCCATAGGCCTGAACCAAAGGCTTACAAGGACTGGAGCCCAAGTGCAAGAATGGAACAGAGTTATATTGACATGAGAAGTATAGGAAGCAGAAGGAAACAATCAACAAGAAACATTAATATTCAGACTGAGGTCTGCTAGAGTACAAGTCCAAGTTTATATACTGTAGGTAGCATAACGGAAGATCAGTAAGCATAGTCCAATGCTATGTATGAACCATGCGGAAACATATTGTTAAGTACAACAGAACATAACTAAATGAGCTCGGAGATGAGATATGTACGGAATAGATTATCAAGATGGAGACAGAGGTAACCAAGAGCTGGAGACAAGGACATACCCTAAATGGGGTAATGCGCGTGGTGCAGGAATATGTCCGGAGATGAATGCAGGAATATTTGGAGGTCTGGAGATCCAGGATCTGGATAGGACATAGATGAGGATCAGATGTGGTGGGGATGTCCTGGATATCAGAGGAGGGAAAGTCCGGACATAGTGGTGGGTGAGACTGTGCTCAGGGTGGACTAGGATGTGCGTAGGGTTAGCAGGCTAGCTGCAGAGATCTGGAGGTACAGAGATGTGGATATCAAGTCAGGAGGTCATAGTGGAGATGGGGTGTGAAGTATGGTATATGACACTCACAGATGGTCTAATTATAGCACATACATAATATCCCTTGCACCCCTCCCCAGCGTGTCCCTGGAACCTCTGCACCCTCATGATTGACCCTGTAGAGACCTATGATGTTTGCCAACATTCTGTCCTGTCTCCTTGAGCCTCCGGATAGGCTCCATGGCAGATCTCTATGCTCTGTAGCTGCCTGACATCATTTTTATCTGTCAAGTCTTTTGTTCCCTCTTGTTAAGTTGTTTTACACTACTGGTCTACTGTATACAACCACCATGCCACCCACCTGCTATACATGCACCTATTATTCCCACATATCCTAGTTAGTAAAGTGGCCTCATGGTTGTCAAAGAACCACTTAATTAAGCCTTTAAGCATTCCTATGGAGCACTGGCAGGTTCTATAAGCTTTTCTACCTTGTACATTGTGCTCTAGTAGTAGAGCACTGGCAGTGTGCACACCGCTGGTTTGTTTACTCAGTCACTTAATTGGGCAACATTGTCACCTCACATAAGCAGCACAATGCTGCTGCCCTTGCGCTCATCATCTGCAACAGCGAGCTTGAGTACATAGTCCAAATAACATATTTTTGATAGTGCTTTTTTGTAATAATGATAACAAATGATAGATGGAGATGATATGTACACAAAATGGTTGATATATTGCCCAAAATCTATTCTAAGTGTCATTCTCTTGGTTGGTATCAATGACAGCCTCACTCTTCTTTGTCTGCCATCCATCTTTTGCTTTGCACTGTACTTTATTCTTCTCATGTGAGTCAGAGCCCAGGCTGCCCAGCAGCTGTGCCTTTTCAGTGAGCTTGTGGGCACACTTTAGGCATTGTCCTTTGGATGGTGCAGTATTGTCAACAGGTCGCTT
The DNA here is from genome assembly GCA_016800925.1 of Suillus spraguei. NCBI lineage: Eukaryota > Fungi > Basidiomycota > Agaricomycetes > Boletales > Suillaceae > Suillus > Suillus spraguei. The sequence goes on along the minus strand of JABCPU010000408.1, from coordinate 36,618 downwards.
GTGGCATCAATTTACCTGTCACAAATTCCAAATACAAACCATTATTCTTTCCTCAATTTCCCTAAAGTGTCTAAATATAGTGCTAAGACAAACCCTAACCCTACTGAAATGCCTATATCCGCTTCTATAATCAAACTCTCTGATGAAGATGAAGAGATCTTCTATGACACTATTGAATAAGATAAGATAAGATAGTATCATGTGATCTTAGAACCTTCTAGAATATGATGTCATCACTATGTCACAAATATCACATTATACAATTCTCACTTCTATTTTATGATTGGCTAGTAGTTCAGACTCAGTTTGTATCTTAGTTTCAAATATGTGTATATAGTTAGCTAGTTTCATTGTAGTGTTCTTTAGTTCAAACCTCTTGTATCTACATAGTAGCAATCCAAGACGTCCTTGCTCCTCTCTCTCTCTTGTGATAACCTCTAGTTTGAGTCCTAGTCTCTGCCCTTGCGTTAATTCATTTGTGGGTTGTGACATTAGGTTTGAACTATACATAGGGGACTCCGACTCGCATACTGCTGCATTACTTTCTTTTGATTTTGATTTCAACATTATCATTGACATTCAGATCAAAAATCTCTTATCATTTTCTGTATGTGTCTCTAAAGGCACAACGCACTTGACGATCAGTACAAAACATTTTATCATGCCCAACCTTAAACAAGTTGCGACTTCATTTTCCCCTTTGCTCACTTGAGCACACTTCATACCAATAGTCTTTTGTAGTCAGTAGACCTCTACCAGACCCAGCCTTACATTGCTGCTGCTAGTAGACGGTGGATGAGCAATATTAGGTGTTTGATCCATGACCTCAGTGCTGGCCCAAGACCCTGTCTGCTGAGCTCTACTATAGTTTTTTATTTTACAATAACTTCTTTTCATATGATAGAAGATCTAGTCTTCTTTCTGAGTATTTAGTGGAATTTCCTCCTTGTTCAAGATAGACTGGTTGCTTGTAAGCTTTGGCTGGAAGAGCACTGTGTCCCTGGAGTTTTCCCACTTGGAAACAATTACAAAACCTTTACAAATAGTTTTCCTAGTTAGTAAATAAGGAAGCACCTAATAGGGTTGATTAAAGAACCCTTTATGACCTGAGTACGTGGTAGATTCGATCAGATATTGGGGACTGCTCAGTTTTCCATTTACGTATCTCTTTTTCCATTTCCTTTTCATCACCTTTCCTATTTGGGTTGACCGTTACAACTAGTTAACCACAGACATCAGTAAATCGGGTTCCAGAACACAACTGGTACTATGTCTGCTCCTGCTGCTACCATTCCTAGTGAACAAGCCTTGGCTGAGTATATCGCCAATGCCATTAACACTGAAATTGAAATTGCTCCAGTCCAAGAGCAAGTTCAAAGGCTTAAGGATATGAACGACATCCTACAGACCCAGAATGAAGAACTACATGAACAACTTCATCAATACAGGGCCAAAGTTGATGATCTGGGAGCAAAACATGCGCTAACATCATCTGGAGGAGCTCCCAAAATTGCGAAGCCAACAGAGTTCACTGGAGGAAAAGATTCCATTGATATCAAAACATTCTTGGCACAAGTATCCCTTTACCTCACACAATACCCCAATGCAACAGAACAACAACACCTTAGTCTCTTGTTGTCTTACCTAAAGGGAAATGCCAGAAAATGGGCAGAAACTTATGTAAAACAACAAGCTGCAGGACATTTGGATTTCAAAGACTTCTTAGAGGAATTCTCACGCATGTTCAAAGATGAGAACAAAGAAGCGAAGGCCATAAGAGAACTAGAGACTCTTAGGCAAGGCTCTAGTTCTGTTCCAGAATACGTTGCATCTTTCAAACAGAAGTCAGTTTTCACAAACTTCTCCGATCACGACCTTCGCCTCAAACTCTGATCTGGTCTACAAACCCAGATCAAAGAACAACTTGCTCATGTTGCGCTCAAAGACAAGAACATTTCCAATAAGATGGTTGAAAGAGCAGTAGAGATTGAGCAAAACTTTGAAGAGTTGGATGCAGAGAATAAGTGAAACACCTGGTGGACTTCCAAGTCTAACAGTGGAGTTCCTTCTTCATCAAGGGCTGGTCCCAGTAATAGTGATGCTATGGATGTAGACTCCAGGAGACAAAAGAATACTCTCAAACCACAAGGAAAGCCTGGTGCTTTCAAATGCTACAGATGCAGTGGAGAAGGTTATATGGCTAGGAACTGTAAAGAAGAGCTGAAACTAGCATAAGTGAAGGCAACATATGCCGAAGAAGAATCTGCGCCTAAATGGTCCAAGGACTGGTTGTCCTCCAAAGAAGGCAAGGGTTTTTAGAAGGGTTGAAGTCAGAGTCTGCGGACCTAGACCCGAACAATTGTTTCTCTATTTGTTCTAGTTTTTCAGATGTAACGGAAGTGTATATACAATCTAAATCAGAGCATTTTTATATTCCGGTTACACTGAAAGGAAAGAACAGACAAGCAGACATAAAAGCACTTGTGGATTGCAGTGCATCAACACTATTTATAAGTGAAAGATTTGTGAAGAACAATGATGTACAATGTTGTAAATTATTGCGTCCCATACCAGTCAAGAACATTGATGGCTCCTTAAATGCCGCCAGAGCTATGACTCAATTCTCTGAAATAGGACTAAATATCGGAGATCATGAAGAAGACAAAGCAGCCTTCATGGTTACAGATCTAGGAAGTGATGATGTCATTATTGGTATAGATTGGCTGAGATATCATAATCCTGAGATTGATTGGAACGCAGGATGATTTGCTCTTACATGATGCTTAGTTAAGTGTGAGACTAAAAAAGAAAAAAGACAAAAAAATAGAGAAAAACATAAAACCCAAAAACAGGGTGACTTGCCAGATCTAATTCCCACAGAAGAGGAAGATGACAATGAAGGCATGGCAAAGAAAAGGGCGATGGTTGAGGAAATAGAAGATGAAGATAGTCCAAAGAATGAATGGATTAGATATAAAGCTTATATCGCCATGGAGCAGAAGGTAGCAGAGGAAGCTACTAAGAAGAAGAAGTCTGTAGAAGAGATGGTTCCAGATTGGCTTCACGATTACCTGGGTGTATTTGTACTGGAGGGTCAGAAAGTCAAAGGGGCTTGGCCTCAGCTTGTGCATTGTGTCCCTTACCTGAGTATGTGCCCTTAATTTCAGATGAAGTCCAAGGGAGAGTTCTGGTGAAGTCTGGATGGAAATCTGGCCAAACTCTAAGACAGGATAGCTTGATAGAGCTCTGATGGACTTCTGGATGAGTGCGGGAACGCGCCAGAACTATTTCCAGTGTAAAGGTACAATCTAGCCTGGCTGTAGATAAACCACGGCCTAAGCTAGTATGCGAGTCTTGCGCTCTACCTAGTCTGCTTCACTTGTGAAGGCAAGAACATTTGACCCTAAAGGGAATGCTAAGTTAATATGGTTCGATAATGCCAACCTGTGGTGCAAGAATGCCATCAGAGGTAGCGAGATGCTAGCAGTGACCTCCAGTCCATGGGAAACTAGTGGTAAAATAGCAGTAGGGCGTGGGTAAAGTAGCGGTAGTGTGAGCGGTAAAACTGCGGTAAGGCATGGGAAACTTGCGGTAAAACAAGTGGTGGAGCATAGCGATGAAGCATGGGAAAGCGGTAAAGAGTGGTGGTGCGTGCAGCAGTAAAACAATTATTAAGAGACAGTGACTTTGGTAAAGGACTTTATTCATAGTGACAGTAGTGGTGACTATTCCTAAGTACCGTGTGTACTATAGGAGGGAAGTAAAAGTACTGGTATGTGCGAAGAGTCCTTTTTAACATGTACCGTGAGCGGCCGGAATACATGGCGAGAACGGTAGCAAAATAAAGATGTACTATGTGATTTTAGAGGCATGCAGCGAGCAAGCGGTGTCACAGAAGGTAATGTAAATCTTGCCGTAGCTTTAGTAACAGTGGAAACAAATATGCTATGCACCAATGGATCTAGACGGAAATGGAATGAACAGGAGGACATCGGTAGTGAGGGGTAAGGATCCACGGAGCAAAAATGGTACCAGCGAAGCAAAAAGGCTAATGCTTGCTATAGGGGATTTCTTGGTAGCCGCTGTAGACAGTAATGAGATGCTTGTGTAAAACAGCACTTTCATGGTCAGCATGACTTTGTTTGCTACACTGGATGACAAGGAATAAAGATAAGACTACTGGAACAAGTCCAAAGTAGAATGGATGGAGGGTGGACTGCCAGACAAAGTCCAGGGCAGGATAGGAGTGGAGCTCCAGAGGAAAAGATGACCCACAGATGTCGGAGGATAGGATAGGATAGCTCCGGAGGTCTGGAGATTGGAAGAGCAGAAGAGCGGAAGAGCGGAAGAGCGGAAGAGCGGAAGAGCGGAAGAGCGGAAGAGCGGAAGAGCGGAAGAGTGGAAGAGCGGAAGAGCAGAAGAGCGGAAGAGCGGAAGAGCGGAAGAGCGGAAGAGCGGAAGAGTGGAAGAGCGGATGAGCGGATGAGCGGATGAGCGGATGATTGGACAATCAGATGAGTGTAGCTCTGTGGATCTTTAAGAGAAGTGTTGACTACTAGAGAGGAGTAGGTCTGGACATAGTGTAGAGATAGTATGGACTACTCTGGACAAGGTCCGGAATAGAAACAGACAGGATAAGACTACCAAAGGTAGAGTTGGAGGTGGAACAGATGAGTGACAGGAATCAGATGAAGTCTGAAAGGTCATATGACAAAGGATCAAAGCTTCGGCCTAGGGAATGATCCCATAGGTCTGAGCCAGAAGCTTACGAGGGCTGGAGCCCAAGTGCAAGAATGGAAATGGAGTTATATAGACATGGTAACAAGACACAGAGTAGCCAGAAAAATATACAGGAGTAGGAAAAAATGATCAGACTGAAGTCTGCAGGAGTTGTACTACAAGGTTCTATACTGTAGGTGGCATGCCGGAATGTAAGTAAGCGTAGTCCGAAAGCTATGTCTGAAGCATGTGGAAACACATTAGTAAGTACAATGGAACATAAGGCTATGAACTTGGAGATGAAACTTGTACGAAATAACTTATCAAGATGGAGGCAGAAATAACCGAGAGCCAGAGACACAGATATATACTAAAAGGGGTAATGCGCAGGTGTGTGGGAATAGTTTGGATATGAACTCAGATCAGATATAGACACAGATTGGATGGGTGGATCAGATCAGACAGATGGACTGGGCGGATATGGATTGGATTGGAGTGGATGGGTGGATTGGATATATGAACTGGATTGGATGGGTGGACTAGGATATATGCATTGGGTGTCTGGATGTCCATGGATTGGATCTGATCTGGGCCTGAATGTATGGTATATGACACTTTAACTGGTGCCACGATGTACTCCAAGATGGATATATGATGGGGATACAATAACATTCAGATGAAAGAAGGAGATGAGTGGAAGGCAGCTTTCAAAATGCCTTTTGGTCACCATGAACCAAACATAATGTATTTTGGGTTGACAAATTCTCCAGCAACTTTCCAGACCATGATGAATGAAATATTTAGAGATCTTATTGATGGAAAGACAGTCATTGTCTACATTGATGACATCTTGGTCTTTACAAATGGAAACAAGAAGCAACACTGGAAAGTCAGCGAGAAGTACTCAAATGATTAAAAGATAATGACCTGTTCTTGAAACCAGAAAAATGTAGTTTCAAACAGTCTAAAGTTGAGTTCTTAGGGTTGATCATGGAAAAAGGCAATGTGTCCATGGACCCTGTGAAAGTAGAAGGAGTGCTAAAATGGCCTGTTCCCAAATGCATAAAAGGTATACAAGTATTCATGGGTTTTGCCAACTTCTATCGAAGATTCATATTGGAGTTCTCAGATATAGCCAGACCAATGAATGATTTGTTAAGAAAAGATGTTCCATGGAATTGGATGGAGAAACAACAAAATGCATTTGATGAATTGAAGAAACAATTCACAGAAGCTCCACTCCTAGTAATATCGGATGTTGAGAAAAAGAAAAAGATAGAGACCAATGCTTCTGATTATGCATCTGGTGCAGTACTTTCTCAACAGATGGAAGATGGAATATGGCATCCTGTTGCTTATTATTCAAAGTCAATGAATGATGCAGAACAGAATTATGACATTCATGACAAAGAATTGTGAGCAATAATTTGAGCATTAGAAGAGTGGAGGCACTATGTGCAGGGAGCACCTCATCCTGTGGAGATCTGGACAGATCATAAAAATCTTGAGTATTTCATGACAAGTCAAAAGTTGACGAGAAGGCAAGCCAGATGGAGTTTGTTCCTGGTGGAGTACAAATTTACACTCCAACATAAGCCTGGTGTAGTCAATGATAAGGCTGATCATCTGTTTTGGAGATCAGACCACAGAGGGGGGGTAGAAAATGACAATTCTGATCACATTTTGCTTAAACTGGAATTTTTCAAAGTCAATGCTGCTAAAAGAGGCTAAGTTCTTATTGAAGGAGAGAAATCTCTTCTGAAAAGGATTAGACAATGTACACAACAAGAGCCTGAAGTAATGAAAGTGCTAGAAATGCTAAAAGCAGCACCAGTGCAATTGCATAGAGGAGTTAAAGAATAGAATGTTGAGGATGGATTGGTGTTATTTCAAGGATTGATGTATGTTCCAAATGATAAAGAGATCTGCCAAGAGATTTTAGAGTTATTTCATGACTCACCACTGGCTGGACATCCTGGATGTGCCAAAACCTTAGAACTGATTTCCAGAAACTATTGGTGGCCAATGATGACAAAGAGTGTCCATGACTATGTAGATGGGTGTGATTGTTGTAGACAAACAAAGGTCTATCCTAGTAAACCAACAGGACCTTTACAGCCAAATGAAGTTCCAGAAGGACCTTGGCAAATGATCACATGTGACTTAATTGTGGAACTACCAAAGAGTGAAGGGTGTGATAGCATTTTTGTTGTCATTGATCGATTCACGAAACAAGCACACTTTATTCCCACCAACAAAGAAGTAGACTTGAAGGAAATTGCTGAGCTATTCTTAAAGAATGTATGGAAACATCATGGAACACCAAAGAAAGTGATTTCAGATAGAGGAACACAGTTTGTATCAAAGTTTATGGGACAAATATCAAAAAGATTAGGCACAAAATAGTCTGCTTCGACTGCCTATCATCCCCATACGGACAGACAAACAGAACACGTAAATCAAGAAGTTGAACAATATTTGCGCCTGTTGACCTCTTATAGACAGAATGATTGGGTATCTTGGTTGCTGATTGCAGAATTCTTGCATAATAATGCAGTCACAGTCACTGGCCATAGCCCTTTCAAAGTTCTATATGGATACAATCCAGAATTCACAATATCTCCTGATTCCAACTTCCATTGACACACATGAAACCTGTTTCATACATGATCATGACTGCATTTTAGTCTACCACATTCCATACTACACCCCATAATTTTCCCTATAATTTTCTATACCTTTCAGAACCTTACTAGAATTTATTTGAGTATTTTCCAAGCCTACAATCATTTCTATGCACTTATCTTTTGGAAAATAATACTTATCCAACATAGCTTTCCCATTATGTACAAGATTTCCCATGCCTTATGTTTTCCTTTTTCAAACCTTAAGACCTACTTATGCAATGTTTTGTGAAACATCAAAACATTGTGATGTTAAAGAACTTGACATTTGAACAGTGCTGATGAAAGATAGAGTTATGGACCAGCATAAGTATCTATTCTGCAATGGAACTGGACCTGTGTCCAGTGTACCAAGTACCACACAAGGTTCTGGACCACTGTATGTGGTGCACCCACAAAAGCACAAGAGGTACATGGCATGTACATATCCTATTCAGACCAATCATGATATTCCACAGGCTGCTGGATATGATGACCCAGCCAAACTGGAGTCCAAGCATTTTGCCCTTTCAGGGGTAATTCTGATTCTTAACCCTTCGTCGTCCTCTCATACATGCCCTTTCACGTACTGTACACACCATAATCATAACTAATTCTGATAACTGGGATTGCATTGTGACTTGAGACTCACCCTATGGCAGATCTGTCATATACCATACTTCTAATCCCAGATCCGACCATATCCAATCAGATCCAATTGATTCCATTTCCGTCCAGTCCACAGATCCTGTCCGGATCACCCATCCGAATGTGCTCACTTCTCGCACCTTAACTCCCTTGTGTATATCTGTGTCTATCTCCTTTCATCATTCCTCCTGTTTCTGGTATTCCGGCTGTGTATATTTCCATCCTGTGTCACTGATCCGCTGTGCATTAACTAATAGACTTCCGTTACACTTCGTACATAGCCCTCGGTCCTGGACTTGTTGATTATCCGTATTAGATACTTACAGTATATAAACCACTTGTAGATCTCCGTATAACCTTAGTTCGAATATCATCTTAGATTCTGCTCATTCTTCTTCCTCCGGACTTGAGTCACTTTCCGCTCTAAGTCATCTTCCAAGACTTGGGATTGATTCCTATAGTCTATATCTCCGACTCTATCTTCAGATAGTCTATCTCTGTTAGTTTCTAGTTAGGAACTTGTTCTGAAGCTAGTCTTAATCTTCGTTCTATTCCTATGTTCTGGATAACCTTGAGATGTATCATATCCGATACCTTCGGATGTCCGGATCCATCACGCAACTCCTTCCGGATCTTTAGACGTATAACTTCTCCCTGAAATAAGGGGCATTACTCGGGAAAGGGGCACAGTGCACGAACTGAGGCCAAAGCCCTTCAGATCTCTCTACCTTTGAGTATGGTCTTAACAAGATCACCGCATGCATTTACTCTGAACCTGCAAGCACCTTAAATGATCAGCATGCTACAATACTGATAGAAAGTGAGCAGTTCCTGTTCTCTGTTGTCAGCGCACATCCACCATCTTCACATTATGGATGGTACAGTCCATTGTATTGGCTGTGGTTGGGGCTTTAAGTCGCAGAGACAACTCTCCACGCATGCCTTGAAGTATGAAAAGAACAAGGCACTGACCTTGGATGTTGTTTTTTCAAAACAGGCCAAAAAATGCAAGTCTCAAAGATGAGATCTTCTCCATGACATGAAGAAGCACTGTCAGCAGGTGGAAGAAGAAAGTTTTGCTGAAGACCAGCTCGACTATGTGGATCTCAATCCCAAGGTAAGCTTGTGTTTAATTTTCTTTGTGTACACTACTATTTTATTTCTAGGACATGAACATTGCTGGACCATCTCGCCTGCCATCACTGCCAGCAAATCCACCCACTCCACTGCCAGCAAGGTCACCCACTCCACACACGCAATTTCTGTCAAAGTGTTTTGGGGTGTTCTATTCGAATGTCCCAGTGTTTTGTTGACTCCCTTTCTGGTTCCTCAATACCTCTGGCTCACATGCCAGTCAAGAAACCTTTGTGCCATGTGACTCCTCAGCAGGAACCAACTCCATCAGATTCTCCTGACAAGGATCTATTATTTGTTGAGCCACCTCCTACAGACCCTTTTCAGATGGATCCAGATTCAATGGGTCTTTATCGAGTCTACCCAGCTTGTCCCACCTTCATCCCTCCAAATGATACTTCCCTCATCAATCTCACAGATGTGCTGGCACTTGCAGGACCACCTGTGACAGGCACGGGCTCACTTGTGTCTACTACTGGACTTGCACCACCAGGTATAGATGATGACCATCTATTCAATGTGTTCACCAATCCAACATGTGGATTGCTGATGTCCTGGCGCTATACTGGGACAAACAATAAATCTGACGCTGAAATCAATCGGCTAGCTGGTATTCACCAGCACTCGTGCTTCAGATTGAAGGATCTGGCTGGCTTCACTTGCGCTTGTGAGGCTAAACTATTAGATAAGTATCTGCAAGATCGGTCAAATCCTCTGTGTGAAGAATTTGGGTGGCATCAATCTTCAGTCAAAATTCACCTACCAAAAGAACGAACAAAATGGCAATCAGAGGAACATGCACCAGAACTCAAAGTGCCAGGAATTTATCACCGGTCACTCACATCAGTCATTCAGTCAGCATTTGAGGATGACATCACAAACACGTTTCACATGACTCCATATTCTCAGTATTGGAAGGTCTCTGAGACAAAAACTGTGCAAGTCTTCTCAGAATCGTACTCATGAGAGTCCAAAAAACAAGTAGACAATCAACACCACCATTGAGATATCAAGAACACCCGAAGGCTCATTTTTGAGCTTGGTGCATCTGTTGATGGAGTTCATGTCAAAGTGATTCTCAGTGATGAGTCTTACATCCCTATCCGAGTAAGCTCCATCATAAACTGAACTAAATTGGATATTTAATGCTTCTGCATAGAACACTTTCTCAGATTGACTTGGGAAATTTGGATTTAACATGTTTATTATGTTTGTTGTTGATCTGCTACACAAATTTGAACTTGGTGTGTAGAAGGCAATTTTTACCCACCTGTTGCGCATCCTCTATGCCCAAGGTGGTAATATTATCCAAAAGTTGAATAAACAGTGAGTAATAATATCAAGAAATTTCTATAATTTGACACCTTGAAGGTATCGGGCAGTTCCAATATTTGGATGTGGCACTATCTGATGGTTTCACAAGAACACTTCAGTGATGAAGAGATTGGCAGGTCGAGACTTTGAGGATCTCCTTCAGGTAAGTCTTTGGATCTATGTGTGTCGTACATCTGCTAATACTCTTGAGATTCAGTGTGCGCTTCCTGTATTCAAGGATCTCCTCCCCAAGACTCATAATTTGATTGTTTTAAATCTGCTCTTCAACTTGGCAACCTGGCACACTTTTGCTAAACTTTGCTTGCACACAGACGACACACTCTCCCTCTTTGACAGTGCTACAGTCATTTTTGGACAGACAGTTTGGCAATTCAGCAAGACCACATGTGAGCACTATCATACTACTGAGCTTCCACAGGAGCATGCTACTCGAGGACATCATGAAGCTGCTTTGAGTACAAAGCAGGGTGAATCCTCCAAGGGAAAGGAAAGGTCCTCTGGCAAAAAGGTTAAGAAGTTGAATCTTCATACATATAAATACCATGCGCTTGGGGACTACCCAAACACAATCCAACACATGGGGACAACCGACAACTACATGACGCAAGCGGTGCATACACAATTTAATTTTAAAATTGATGCTTAACACTCTAACAGGGTGAGTTGGAGCATTGACGTTCCAAATGTTGGTATCCAAGGACAAACAAGAATAGGAAAACCTTGCTGAAGAATATGGCTGTTCAAGAATCACGGTTCTGTATTTTTATAAAGATTAATGCACAACTAAAGAGCACCCTTATGGCTTGGACTGTGCTCAGGAATACACATTGTCGCCAACAGACATCTCCATCTGACTATTATCATGTTGCAAAGCATCCAAGGGCATCATTCAACCTCACCTCCTGGTTGACCGACATTGAAGATGATGATTCAGCCAAGAGGGTCAGTCTTTTCCCTCAATGATATCATATATACTAAAGGCACACACATCAGAACTTTATTCCCCATCTGAAGGACCATCTACTTGCACAGCTTCATGGCCTTGACTACTCAGGCGATGAACACACATTCTCAGATATTGAGCAAGACCTAATTATCTTTTCTAACAACAAGATACATGAACACAGCATCCTTCAAGTAAACTACATGACATATGATCTCAGGAGAGAGCAAGACTGTATCAATCCCTAAACTCATGCTGATCTGATGGTGCTCTCACATGAAAATGACGATGAATGTCACCCTTATTGGTATGCTCATCTCATACACATATTCCATGTCGATGTCTGGTATTATGGTAAAAAAAGTGCACCATCAACATTGAAGTGCATGGACGTCCTGTTTGTGCGCTGGTTTGGACAAGACATGAATTTTAATAGTGGGTTCTCAAGCAAACACTTGCATCGCATCAGTTTCCTCACTGACAACATTGATTCAGACTCTGGCTGCTTTGGATTCATTGATCCCGACCAAGTTATTTGTGGGGTGCATCTAATCCCTGCATATGATTACGGTCGCATGGAAAAATACCTTGGGCCATCATTTGCTTGTCATGAGGAAGAGGGTGATGAAGATTTGATGTATTTCTATGTCAATATGTATATTTTATCTTTTCATATTCTACATGATGCCTTACGCTGAGAAACTGACAGGTTTGTGGATCACAACATGTTCATCCGCTTCTGTGGTGGTGGTGTAGGTCATAAGGCAATGTGGGAGTGGGATGAGTTCTTGCTGTCTGACAGCACACCCAACACTATCACAACACTGAGTGAAACCAACAACAATAACATTAGTTTAGACTTTGAGGATAGAGAAGATGACCTAGAAGAGGGAGAAGGATATCAAGGTGAAGAGGATAGTGATTTAGATGTAGAGGCAGATGAGGATGAGGTAGATGATCCAGATGCAGTGATTGTGTCACAAATTCCAAATACAAACCATTATTCTTTCCTCAATTTCCCTAAAGCATCCAAACCCAGTGCTAAGACAAACCCTAAACCTACTGAAATCCCTACATCCACTTCTATAACCGAACTCCATGATGAAGATGAAGAGATCTTTTATGATGCTATCGGATAAGATAAGATAAGATAGTATCATGTGATCTTAGAACCTTTTAGAATATGATGTCATCACTATGTCACAATTATCACATCATACAATTCTCATTTCTATTTTATGATTGGCTATGTTAAGACTGTACTCAAAGGGTAAGAGATCCGAAAGGCTTTGGCCTCAGTTCATGCACCGTGCCCCTTTCCCAAGTAATGCCCCTTATTTCAGAGGGAGATATACGTCCGAGGATCTGGAAGTGGTAGCATAGCAGATCCGGATGTCCAAAGGTCTCGGATATGACATGTCTGAAGGTTATCCGGAATGTGGAGATGGAATGAGGATTAAGACTAGTCTTGGAACGAGTTCCTTAACTAGAAACTAACAGAGGTAGACTACCCGAAGGTAGAGTCGGAGATGTAGACTGTAGGAATCAATCCTAAGTCTCGGAAGATAACTAGAGTTGGAAGTAACTCAAGTCTGGAGGAACAGAATGAGCAGAATCTAAGATGATATTCAAACTAAGGTTCTACGGAGATTTACAAGTGATTTATATACTGTAAGTAACTAGCATGGATAATCAATGAGTCTGGGACTAAGGGCTATGTACGATGTATAACGGAAGTCTATTAGTTAATGCACAGCGGATCAGTAAGTGCAAGTCGGAAATGAGACACAGGTAATGGATCAATAAGCGGAAGGAAATATACACAGGCAGAATACCGGAGACAGGAGGATTGCCGAAAGGAGGTAGATGTAGATGTCCACAAGGGAGTTAGAGTGTGAGAGGTAGGAGCTTTTGGATGGGTGATCCGGACAGGATCTGTGGACTGGACAGAAGTAGGATCAATCAGATCTGATTGGATCTGAGATCAGAAGTATGGTATATGACAGGCTCGTAGTTTAGACTCAGTTTATATCTCAGTTTCAAATATGTATATAGTTAGCTAGTTTCGCTGTAGTAGTTCTTTAGTTCAAACCTCTTGTATCTACCAAGTGTAGCAACCAGACATACCTGCTATCCTTTTCCTCTTGTGATAACCTTAGTTTGAGTCCTAGTCTCTGCCCCTGCCTTAATTGGTTATAAGGGTTGTGACAGATTGCAGACTCAGATAAGGAGCTTGATGATGATATACTCGCTCAGGAAGGATATGGTGCACTTTAAATATAAATTATGACTGCAATCTAAGATAGGCCTCAAGCAGTTTCTGCAAACATCACGTGATGTGATGAGGCTGTGACTTCACTTATGATTACTGCATTTGGTACTGAGACTCCAGAAGCATACTATGCCTTACACCTTGCTTGTGTTGCCATCTCCTCCTTCAATTTCACACAAATGGTAATTCTGGAACGGAGGACTCGTCGAGAAGTACATATAGTACAAGTCTTCTGTTTCCGTTTTTTTATATCTTGTCACCATGGACATCCTATACACATTCATTGCTTTTGTCACATTTCATCACACTTTATCACGTGATATTTGCAGAAACTGCTTGAGGTCTATCTTATTAAGAAATGGATAGTATTCTAGTAGTAGGTGAACACAAGGTCAGAAGATATTTGGGAGATATGTAGATGATTTGAACTTACCTAGAGCATGTCATACTGGTGGCAGCCTCACCAAGAGGGCATCATACTGATGGTGACCTTACATGCATACAGATTGACTGTTGTGTGTCTCACAGACTTCTTATTGCGCTGACATAGTATGAACTTGATATGTCATTGCCCTTATGCTTGTGGCGCGGGAAATTGTCCAAATAAGGCAGCATCAGATTTCGAGAATTTCGGTGATGGTAAAGGGTCCTGCAATATGGCAGAGCCAAGCCCCCATACACCCAGCAGCCCTAAAGACCCGAATCATTTATGACAGAAACACATCAACTTAGACACGCCGCATCTACATCAGGCCTCTAATTAGATCAGGTAGGTAGGAACATCAGATGATCCATATGCTGCTTTGTGTCTGAAAAATGATGCTTTGTATACTTGGGCAATTCCATATTAGTTGGTCGTGGCATCAGTGTACGGGTTGTGGCAAAGCCAACACGGGAGCTGATGGCATCGAACACACTGTAGAAGCGCTGGAGGAATACGTAGCCAAGACAAAAGTCAATCCCACTGCCAGTGGGTCTGTTGAGGCTTTTAATGATGAGATATATACCCTCGTCAGTACCCAGAATCTGGTAGTTGAGCCAACGAGGCCATATTTGACCGTTAGGGGACAGATTGTAGATTTGCTACCATGCAAAATGGTGAACAAGGGGTGTAAAGGCTGACAGAATTGACGTACCCCGCCAATATGGAATTGTAAGGGCCACAGGGCACGGTACTGCCTAGGGGTAATAGAGAGCATTCCAGTCCTCGGATCATAATTAGCGCGGGTGAGAGTCTTGTACCTGTCATAGGCATCTATCAAACGTTGATTAGACCATACATTATTACTCGCTAACTCTAAATACACACCGGAGGCAATCCAAATAAAGGTAGTGGCAGAATCCACGACTCCAGCGGTGAGTTGCAAGACCTCCGTGTTGCCGTACACGATGCGCTGATCAATGCCCCATTGGCTCGCTGCAGGCATTGTGTTGGTGCGAAAACTGAAACAAAATAATTACTATCAGTCTGGATTGATCCAGGAGCTGAGGTAGCTTACGTGTATCCGATGTTGCCGATGTCAAAGCCAGGGTGTTCTTCACCAAAGACGAGCCTTCCACCACCATTATATACCTGAGTGGAGGGCCTGAAAAAGAGACCAACAAGGGGCCAAGCAATGCTGCCTTGCATCCACAGGCGTTCGGTGACAGTAGCAAGCGTTCTTTCCGGTTGGGTTGGAATGGAGCCGCGTGACAAAGTTCTAGGCCCGATGCCAAGCATACCGTCATAAGACGCGCCCCGCGTTTCAGGAGTGGCAACACCAATGTCCATCCCGTCGATGGTGTACCCATCAGTAATCTCGACGGTATCGGCGAATAGTATTCCTATAGATGATCGTAGATATTTTCAACTCATGATATTGTTGTATATCATACCGGTGAAGAAGGAAGAAGGGTAGGTTATCCTCATAGGACGCCGACTGTTGAAGGCGGTACCGGTTGGGCGGTACAGCCTGTCGGCGCCAATCCATGTGATCGCGCTCCCGGTGCTGACAGTCAAGCGGTCTTCAATAATACATTAGCAACCGCATATTTTCTCAGTGTTAAACTTACAGAATGTGGGGGGAACGCCAACGCCAATTGTTACGCAGGAGAACCAATCAACGTCATCCGAAGTAACATCAATACGTTGGGCGTCATCGCGCTGCACCAGGTTGGTACCATTGGAGAAATGTAGCTTGCTGGTCATGGGGAGGATAATGCGGGAATTTCGAACTTCAACGGGCGAACCCGTGATTGAGATTGACAAAGCCAGGAGTGTCCACAAGGATGCAGCGGGGAACATCATGATAGTTTACTGGAAAGTTATATCATACTTGGCGGCCCATTATATATGTGCTAGCGAACGCGATGGCAACGTTCTGGAACCTTAGTCCCCCTCGAAAAAGCGATGACGAGATAGTTGCGATGTGAGTCATCGCGAGAGCAACTTGAAGGATCTGACTTCCCCATAAAATGTGGCAAGAGATGGTTTGCTGCCCCGACCACCTGGTGTTCCACACATACCTAGCGGAGCCTGCTGGCATATTCAGTCACAAATTGACGGGTGTCTAGCTGTACCCACCTCAATTAATGAATATACTGAATGAGAATCCTTAACAGGTGAGGGAAGGGAGTGCTGGTGTCGCGTGCTCGCATGCTATTATTACATAAGGACACGCTGTAAGCACGCCGGCTTACCTGAGTTCCCATAATCAGTACACATACCGCCGCTAGTGCTGGGGGCAGAATTGTTTGCGACTAATTGTGCCGGTTGTGCCGGCAGAAGTGGCAGAATCGCCATTTCTGCCACCTGGCAGAATTCTCAAAGTGCCACAAAGCTATGTATATGACAATGTATGGTAAGCGTCACCAAGAAACACCATCAGAAGAGCATCAGCGTGTCCACATCCCACCGTTCGTCGTCTTTTGCGCTATGATCAACTACTATGATCTCGTCATCAACAGATTTTGGTAGAAGACCTTGGTCAGCACACTCCAACTCCGCAAAATTGTAAACCTGACCTTCCAATACTTCATCCAATCCATCAATCAGTACTCGTTCCATGGATTCTTTTTCGTGTTCCAGCAGGGCAAATGCTGCATCAATCTCATTGAGTGATATTGATTCAGGACCTGCAAGATCATCATCGACATTCTGAGTCTGAGGTGCGAACGGTGGTGCCCATGTAAAATTGGCTTCTAGATCAGCAGCTATTTCGACATTAATTCCTGGCTGGGCACCATTGTGCATGTGCGCATGACGTCAACGAGTTGGCTTTCCATTAGCCACAGCCTTCTGGTGAGTATGGTAACGAAGATTTGCTCGAATCTTTGCCAGTGCTTCAAATGTGTCTACCGAGAGATTGCAGTGCTTCGGAGACTGAGTGCTACCCATGTCCGAAAAGAGTCGTTCGACATCAGCGGCATGGGGACCGATGGATAGGAGGGTGATTGCAAGTGCCTTTAGAGGATGTCTGTCAGCGCTGACGGCAAGGTGTTCCCACCATGCTAATCCATCAGCGTGTCCACCTGCAAATGGTGTGCGGCACAAGTTATATGCTTGGAGGTCATCAATGAGTAGTTTGGCCTTGTGCTCCCCCCATCGCCACTGTTTAGCGATGGCGAGTGCTGTTTTAACCATGAACTCAAATGGTCTTCCTTTCGATGCATCTGTCACAGCGAGTTTGCGACACATTGGGTGGAGGAAGAGTGCTAGAGAATGGAAGTTGGTGTTTATTGCGTGAAACCGACAGTTGAAAACAGATCTTGCATGCATCCAGAAGCAAGTGTCGTCATCCTCGGCATCAAGTTGCAGCTGGGACATCTGCCTCGCACAGCGGATAAGCTCCAACATGCAATCGGCAAGTGTAGTGTCACGCGACTCCAAGTTTCCGATTGCATCAACCAGGAATTTGACTGTCTTTATGAGCTGGTTGAGCAGTTTCCAGGACTGAACGTCATGGAGTACTGTTGCAACAACTGCAGGGGAAACTGGTGTCTGATTGTTGGTTCTTCTTTGGGCATCGGGATGCAAACATGTATGCAACAGTGGACTCCTGTAGGTGTCATTGTCAATATATGAATGTTAAATTTAAATTCCACTTACCGGTAGGCAAGAACACTCATGCTTTGTAATACAAGTGCATAAATCGAGACTCGCAGTTCTGTTTCATCTTCCGATTGATACCCTGCTTCTTTGCCTCGCCATTGAGTTGCCCACCCCAGTAGTGAGATGAATTGAAGAAGTTCACAATATGTGTTGACTTTGACACAATTTGCTTCATCAGTGGGAATGAGCATATTTTGCCAATGAGGGTGTTTAAGCTATGCAGGAAACATGGGAATGTCTGAATCATTGGCATCAAAACATAACAAAGAGTTGGCAGGGACGACAACACTTACAAGAACCCAAAAGTAAGACTCCTGAAATTTTCGGCGGAAAGCCTGCATAACAGTGGGATTGTCTGTTGTCAAAGCTATGACTCATCTTCCATCATCGATCTCCATGGTCTTCATTGCCTTTTTTGATGCAATAAGCAGGTTGTCTGCAGTTCCTTGGCTAAGTCATGTCCTCCAGAGTGAGAACCACAGGAAGCTGCTTCACCTCAACTGCAACAGACCTGTACAGACTTCTCCTCAGTGTTAAGACCATACTCAAAGGGGCAAGAGATCCAAAGGGCTTTGGCATCAGTTTGTGCACTGTGCCCCTTTCCTGAGTAATGCCCCTTATTTCAGAGGGAGGATATACATCCGAAGATCTGGAAGTGGTAGCATATCGGATCCGGACATCCGAAGGTTCATCAGCAAAACACTTGTGTACTATACAGGGAAGTCCCCCTGCATACAATGCTGTGCAGTGCTGTGTAGTGCTGCACAGCACTGGAGATAGGGGGACCTCACATTTGGGTTTTGCTGATGTTTTGGATATGACATGTCCGAAGTTTATCCGGAACGTGGAGATGGAATGAGGATTAAGACTAGTCTCGGAACGAGTTCCTTAACTAGAAACTAACAGAGGTAGACTACCTGAAGGTAGAGTCGGAGATGTAGACTGTAGGAATCAATCCTAAGTCTCGGAAGATAACTAGAGTTGGAAGTAACACAAGTGTGGAGGAACAGAATGAGCAGAATCTAAGATGATATTTGAACTAAGGTTCTGCGGAGATTTACAAGTGATTTATATACTATAAGTAACTAGCATGGATAATCAATGAGTCTGGGACCAAGGGCTATGTACGATGTATAACGGAAGTCTATTAGTTTATGCACAGTGGATCAGTAAGTGCGAGTTGGAAATGAGACACAGGTAGCAGATCAAATAAGCGGAAGGGAATATACACAGGCAGAATACCGGAGACAGGAGGATTGCTGAAAGGAGGTAGACACAGATGTCCACAAGGGAGTTAGAGTGCAAGAAGTAGGAGCTTTTGGATGGGTAATCCAGACAGGATCTGTGGACCAGACAGAAGTAGGGTTGATTGGATCTGATTGGATCTGAGATCAGAAGTATGGTATATGACAGTATCCCCCCTTTAGGGCCGAACCCCTGAGGGACAAGACGCGTCGATCTGGATCGGACAAGATTAATGCGGGACGATGGAGAAGTTTGATGGTTGTAGTGCCACATATTGCAGTGAACTATCTCGGTATTATACAAGTGAACGGACATGCATAATATCCCGTATGATATGGGCCAGCGGACCATGGGCCCATGGTAGAAATATCCTCGTTGATGATGGATGGGCCGGGAGGAATATTATTCCCAATGACAGCAGGTGGGCCCATGCAAGGAATATGTAGAGTAGATGAGTAGGTTGATGTATATGAATATCCAGTAGACGGATGGGCCGAGGTAGTTGGATATCATGTAGATGGGTGTATCAAGGTAGATGTGTATCAAATAGACAGGTATGTGAAGGGTACTTGTTATCACATACATGGGTGGGCCCATGTGTATGATAATTGTAGACATGACGGAGCTGAGGGAGTTGCATATCATCCGAATCAGAGGAGGTAATAAATCACAGTTACTGAGTTCCCGGAGCAGCAGGTGCTGTCTTGACATGGCTTTTTATGGCGCTTAGGTTGTCTTGTAGAATGTGGAAACCAGGGTGCGAGGCTTGTGTTGCCCTACAAGACACCCAGCTCTGACCCCCGAAAATCAGATGAAGCATACCAAGTTCTGAGTTCTGAGACCCGGGTCTCAACACATAATTCAGTCAATATGAGACACCCAGTTCTGACCCCCGAAATTTGAGTGAAGCATACCAAGTTCCGGGAGCAGCAAGTGATCTCTTGAAATGGCCTTTATGGCGCTTAGGTTGTCTTGTAGAATGTGGAAAGCAGGGTGGAGGCTTGTGTTGCCCTACAAGACACCCAGTTACGACCCCTGAAAATCAGATGAAGCATACCAAGTTCTGAGTTCCAAGACCCGGGTCTCTGCGACATGGCTTTATGCTAGTCTGTAGAAGTGACACCGGAGTGCAAAAAGTGGTTGCCTATAGATGCCAGTTCTGAACCCAGGTCTGACAAATGAATATCTGATATCCAGCACACTTCCAATCATCTGGTATTTCATTGAGCAATGGATGATAATACAGCTTTGAAAGCCAACATCATCCAAGGTTCCCTTATCTGATCCTCGCTATCTCCACCCCCTTTAACACCAAAGTCTGGACATCCAGCATTCAGCGTCTGATTTCCCAATATCAACTTCCAACATGAACACTTCTTCCATGTCCACTTGTGACATAAAAATCTGGTGCACTTGGGCCCTGGCCATCACTCATGAAGCAGGGGCATATACCAAACAAAAATTCAATGCAGAGAAGACTGGAGGAGAACCAGTTATACCTTCTCCAAACCTGGACACTGATCTGGTGATGGCATGTGATCACTTGGCTGATGTACTCATAAAGGCATATAAAAATCCCAGTGGGTCTTCCTGCAGATGTTGAAAATGTGTTTGATCATTCAAATTCCTTCATGACAGTTAAGATGCAGATTGATATTGCAAGATATAGCAAATTAATATCCCCAAAGAACACTGGGCATAATGAGGAGAAAGAGGAGAAGTTGCTTGAGAGGTGTCCTCCTGGCCATGAGGGCACAAATTTGGTGGACAAACCTGCCACAATTATCAATGTTCCGGTACCATCATCGCATGGTACCTTCCGGACGCCCTGACCGAGACCACCCAGGTGCGTAATGTGTAGATTGTTACTCAATGGATATTGAATATCAAATGGTACCTACAGAAGGAAATCAGGGCGGCCACCAATTTGCTGGGTCCAAGCCTCGAAAAAAGTGTAAAGGCTGATGGCAATTGGCGATATAATCAAGAATGGTTCAAACAGGGCTCAGAAAATGTTGGGTCAACTCCAGATGCATCAATTTATCTCCAGCATGGTTTCAACAGGGCCACGAGGTAGGATGTGATGAGATGGTGATTTCTGGAGTCAAACTCACCAATCCCATAGAATCTGTTAGATCCGGAGGTATCTGCATCATTGAAGGGACCCTCCTCCGAGAATATCCTGAAAGCTATTGCAAGGCTGGCAGCCATTGCATCGGTGGCACTCAGGGTCATGCATCCTCAGCAGTATTTTGCAGGGTTACGAGCCTTGTCACACCTCGGAGATAAGGCACTGAGCAAGGAACTGCCACAGATGCCAGAGACCCTGCAGTACTGGGCATCCATGTTTAACAGCCTCTCCATCATTTCCAATCGGGAAACCCCCAATCATCGAGACCATTTATCGATTCCTGAATGCTTCAATATTCTCACCACCGTGGGGAACTATTCTAATGCTCGGATGAGTATGCCAAGCCTTCAGCTGGAATTCAGGTATGATTCCGGCTGTATGATTGCATTTTCAGGAAGAATTGTGAGACATGGGGTTGATGGAGTGGAAGGGGATCGGATTGCTTGGGCATGGTATATGAGGGATTCTGTGCACATTTATGCCGGGGTTCCCTCATGTGGATGGGCTAGGGTCGAAGGCCGCATACTAACCACAGTGTGAAAGATCAAAGAAGTTGAAAGAGTTGTTACCCATGTTAGTAGCAACACACAAATACCATGTACCAATTAGAGCATCAACAGTTCTGGAACTCAAGTCGGAAGTCGAGTTCCATGAATTGAGTCCCTAACTCTGAGTATCTTGGGACTTGGGACTCGATACTCGAAATTCAGGACTCAATGAGCAATAGTCCGAATTCAGGCTGGACACTCAGGACTCAGCAAAGTGTGAGGCAGCACAATGTGAGGTAACAGACTTTGATCCACACATTTTGAGTGCCAAACACCGAACCCCGGCAGCCGGCACTCGGGACTCGGGACTCATAACAATGTGAAAGATATGAATTCACATATAGTAAGTGCCGAACCCTGAACTCTGGCAGCCAGAACTCGGGACTCAGGACTCAGAACAATGTGAAAGATATGAATTCACATATATTAAATGCCGAACTCCGAACCACGGCAGCTGGCACTCGGGACTCGGGACTCACAACAGTGTGAAAGATCTTGATGCACACAAGTTAAGTGCTGAATGCTGAATGCTGTGCCCGGCACCCGGAACTCGGCACTCGGCACTCAGAATAATGTGAAATTTATTGATCCACACATGTTGAGTGCCAAACCCCGAACCCCAGCAGCCAGAACTCGGGACTCAGGACTCACAACATTATGAATGATATTGATGCACACATGTTAAGTGCCAAACACCAACTGCTGAGCCCGGCACCCAGAACTTGGCACTTGGCACTCAGAATAATGTGAAAGTTATTGATCCACACATGTTGAGTGCTGAACCCCGAACTCCGGCAGCCAGAACTTGGGACTCGGGACTCACAACATTGTGAATGATATTGATGCCCACATGTTAAGTGCCAAACGCCAAATGCCGAGCCCCGGCACCCAGAACTCGGCACTTGGCACTCAGAATAATGTGAAATTTATTGATCCACACATGTTGAATGCCAAACCCTGGCAGCTGGAACTCAGGACTCAGCACTCACAACATTGTGAATGACATTGATCCACACATGTTAAGTGCCGAATGCCGATTGCTGAGCCCCGGCACCTGGAACTGGCACTCGGCACTCAGAATAATCCACACATATTGAGTGCTGAACCCCGAACTCCGGCAGCTGGAATTGGGACTCGGGACTCACAACATTGTGAATGATATTGATGCACACATGTTAAGTGCCAAACGCCGACTGCCGAGCCCTGGCACCTGGAACTCGGACTCAGAATAATGTGAAAGTTATTGATCCACATATTGTTACAGTCGTACGTGCCCCCATTCATTCCCTCTTTATTATCTTACTTGTATATCATGTCACATGACTCCAACTCATATGCTCAACACATCTGTACTATAGTTGCCTTCCTTATTTGGATATGCACTTACATTCTCACGTCCTTCTTGGTCCGTGCGCACATATTGACCTACTTAAGCATGTTGTATTACACTTGTATACTTTACTTTAATCTTACTGGGTTTTACCTGGAACATCCTTCGCTTAGGTCTCCAACCTAAGTCGTCTTGAATCATCTCTAAGTCTAAGCACTCCTTAGCCTTAGTCTCTATTCTCGTAGAACCTCTTAGACTTGTCTTTGAGGCCGACCCTTGAGAACCCTTGATTGTACTCAGAATGCGTTCTTTGTACTTTCACCTTGTCCTCTTCTGGACATTGTAGAACTTCTCAGCAGACCATCTGTGTCTTTTCACTGTCGCTGGTGACGCCACCCCAGTTCGTAACACATATGTTGAGTGCCCAACCATGAACCCCGACAGCTGGAACTCGGGACTCACAACATTGTGAATGATATTGATGCACACATGTTAAGTGCCAAACACTGACTGCCGAGCCCCGGAACCCGGAACTCGGCACTCAGCACTCAGAATAATGTGAAAGTTATTGATCCACACATGTTGAGTGCCGAACCCCAAACCGTCGCACAGATATCTATTTTGTCTTGAATCTTGAGTGCTGAACCCTAAACTATGAAATCCGGTAGTCCACAATTTTGGGGTTCAGGGTTCGGTACCTAAGATTCGTGACTCGCCACTCAGAAATATGTGAGGCAATCTTGCCATTCAGAAGTCGAGTCCCATGCATTGAGTCCCAAACTCTGAGTACCTCAGCACTTGGGCATTCGCCACTCAGCATTTGGGATTTAGGACTCTACATCCGGATCTTGAAATCCAGTCCTCGAAATCCGGAACAAAATATTCGGGGGTCAAGACAATCATTTGGACGGAATATAATATTTTACATCATGTATGAAATGAAGACCTCTCTAATCTAAACACAGTGAAGAGGACTCCACTCCCCTGCCTCTCTTCAATCTCTGTAGCATGTCAGTGTACATCTTCACCTCTGCCATCTTCTCATGGATACCCTCATTTGCTCCTCCATCAATGCTACCAGGCATGCTCGAATCATCTCAAGTCCCATCACTGATGGGCCTGATGAGTCATTTACCTCCTCAGGAAGAACCAAGCCATCATCCTCAACTCCATTTTCCATCCAATGCTGGTAGTGAACAACACAGGTCCTCATGATTTGACCCCATTGCCATGGTTCATTCGGAATTTCGGTGTGTCCCATCCACCATGGAGTATCATAGCTGGGAATAATCCGGGATGGATGTCCTGGAGCTGCGACATCATCAAACTGACATAGGTGGGATGAAAAGATGTGGTCTGGAACAGTGTTCCAGGTGAGCATGGGATACAATGTCAGGACATGAGCGACGGGGCTTGGAACAACAGAAACGATGTTCCTTGCAGCTGAGTACTGCAGGAGTGGAGTAACAAATGTCTGTTGGAAATCTCAGCATTTCCCACCAAAGTCAGCTGGTCATCCGGTCATCAGTCACTTACATTGATCTCCCATTGCAGCCCAGCTTTAAAGTACATGATCCAGGCAGAAGAGGGATGGTTGTTAGCAGCCTCCATCTGATATTGAGAGATACATGCGCGGATGCGCGATGCAGCCATATTCAAAGTACAAGAAATATCTTGAATGTTCAGCTTCATGGGTTGCCAGTGATTTCCAGTATTTGGAGTGCCAGATGTGGATGCAGGAGTTTCAGGAATGGCTAATACAAGAGTGTGATGCTGGCAATGAAACTGACAGATGGTGAAGAGGTGATGATATGAGTCACTGATGGATGGATTAGAAATTCAAACTCTGACATGGGCTGACCCGGACAATTCCCAAGACTCAATGTTTGGGTGTCACATATGCATTTCATCAGCAAAACAAATTCATTCATGTGCACCATCAATCAACGCAGGCTGCACGTCTTGAGATGCTGCCTGTGCATCCTGAGCTAGTAAGGAATACATTTGAGACTGCCTTCCAGCACAGCATGCATGACCCAGAAGTTGTTTCAACAATGATTCCTGCATCTGGGCACCCCATTGGGTTGCCTTCCACAAGAAAAAGTTGCACGTCCAATCCATCTCTGATTGCACCAATGATATTTCTTCCATCCATCGATCCTGTAGTGCCTTTGCCCGAAACCAATGAACTCGGTAAACTTGGGTTGGGTCCTGTCAGCTCACCACGGAATATATCAAGCATTCCCGAACTCACATTCCTCATTCCACGAATTTTCTGGACCCTCCATATCAACTTCCACTGACCAGAACCCATCAATCCGGCCAATGCCTTCAATAAAATTCGAAGCATATCGGACATGGCAACTGTCCTGATGTCCATGCACATGCCACAACCAGATTCCAGGAATGATGGTCAGTTCCGGTACCATGTCAAGGTGTCGGCTTCGATCCACCCGAACATAAAAGTGCTTGTTGTATTGACAGTTGATGTCATAGAAGGTGACAGCCCTGGTAATGCCTTCCATGTTGTGTGGGCAGCCTCACAAAGGGCGTAGTCCATGTTCGTTTGTCTGCAAATGATGCATGGTCAACTAGTGAATGTCGAATGGCATGTTTGGCTTGCCTGTCCCCTTTCTGAAAATCAATGATGAGTGAGGGACAAAGCACCCGTGCTGGGCGCAGGCAACTCCCCCGATTCCTTTGGACTCGAGCTTATGCTGCGCCGCATTTGCTTGATTGACCGCCTGGTGATTGTTGCAGCTCGATTTTTCCACCGTATCAGCAGCCTCTGCAGGATGCATTTTATACCTGTCCTTTCCGACCATGAATCCAAGCCCATCTGAAAGCCAAACTTCATCGAGGGGATTAATGGGATGCAGGTGTTCAGCTTTGAAATTTCCGTCCATCACAAATGACCGGGTGTATTTCCAGCTTGGAGTTCTTATCATCGCCGAGTTCATTCAGTATTGAACATGACTCACTCATCAAGTGATTCATCCCCTGACAAAGATACATTAATCCCAGGCTGAGGACATGCCGGGCAAAATAATGCAAGATCTCCTGCGTTCGGGATGTCAGAACGATGGCCATAGCCATGCCATTTCATGGTCTTCAACTGCCTCCACTGTCGAGCGACTCTCATGAGCTCTCTGTATCGATCCTTGCCATGGCCTGTGTCAACATCATGTCCTTTAGATGAAGCACAAATAGCATTACCGGAACAAGGTGTGGAAACATGCTCGAGGTCATTCGCCGGAGCTTACTGTAATAGTTCATCATGGAGGTGCCACATTCAAGGTTGTCCAATAGAAAATCAATCATCCAGCACTCCGAAGGTAAACACGGTCTTCGGCCTGTTAAACGATGCAG
The DNA here is from genome assembly GCA_016800925.1 of Suillus spraguei. Taxonomy (NCBI): domain Eukaryota; kingdom Fungi; phylum Basidiomycota; class Agaricomycetes; order Boletales; family Suillaceae; genus Suillus; species Suillus spraguei. Next base: position 10,191 of record JABCPU010000408.1, on the reverse strand, counting down.
GGAAAAATCCATGCCGAAACATTTGAATGTCCGGACTCATGGCATTTGGACAATCACAGCATCAAACCTCAAGGCGGTGAACTCGGACTTGTCAATGATGACCATGGTGTTTTCCTTTGGCTGGAAATCAGGTCCCGACACAGATGGAAGATCTTCAGGCTCAAGCTGGTCTTCAGGTTCATCTCCTTCAAACAAATCCCACCTATCTGTGAGCACCGGACATTGCTTGCCATCATGCCCGAGGTGTATGGTGAGTCCGACATGAGCGAGACAACTCCGCTCGAAGAATTGACCATTCCATTGACTGATCCAGTGGAAAGGATTGCAACGATGTTGACTCCTGCAACAGCCCGTGCAATAGAGAGGCTCGCCAAGACAATCTTGACATTTGTAGACCCCATCCTGGTGGCAGATGATGCATCTCCTGTCTTCTGGTGGAGCTTCTCGATCCAGGAGGTGATGCAGATATGATTCCTGCCTTGGCAGCCATTGCCTGAGGTAGTCATTTTGACTCTGCATTTTTTATATTTAGCTATAGTTTGAATGACACTCCAACATTTAACATGAACTTGCCATGGTTTTTGGGAGTTGCAATGGCTCAAATGAGCCTTGGTCTTGCTCGTAAGTATTGTCAGGAAAGTCATCCCAAGGAGGTGGTGCCTGAACAGGCTGAAGTGTTGGTGATTCTGGGGGAGAGTGAGGCATGGACCTGTAGGCTCGTCGTCTTGTGCTTGCAAGTGGGACCTTGACCCAAATCTTTCTACCTTTGCTGCCCCTTGCTTCTACCCTGTGGGATTTTTGCAATGGGGTGCATCTACCTATCTTCATCTTATTTTCTAATGCTAATTTTGCAAGCAAAGCATCTGCTCAGGTGGAATGAATTTTTATTACATTGTGGTGTCATACTGTCCTGCCGACTCATTACAAATTTATGTCCATTTATGGCTTGGGACCAATATAGCTCAATTAAGCTACTGTTAGGCTTTTGTCAAAGATCAACTTCTGACAATTCGTTCATACTTCCACCTTGCTTATCCTCAGCCCATTCTGCAATTTGATTCACCATGGCAAGGACGGGTCATTCCACTCACATGACTTCCGGCAGAAATAGGGCACGTCAACCACAGACACAGAAGCTCATGGAAAACGAAATTTCGGAGTTGAAGAACTACCTTCCTGAGTGGACCGCGGCCAAAAGGGGTGAGAAACAGGGGTTTTCACTGCAATTGCCAGGGCAGCCAGGTTGTTTGCTCCTAAAGTCGACCAAGGACAATGGAAAAAGAGGAAGCAGGTGATGCGTCTTTGTTGTGTTGAAAAACTACAATTTTAACATCTTATTCTTCCATCAACTCTCAGATGTATAAGACTTGGTTGTTCAACAACAAGAAAAGGAAGGAAAGGAAGGACATGATAAAGTATGGGAGGAAATGGACGCGTAGGATGGTGGTCTACCAGCAGAAGCGCGAAGAGGTGCTAAAGAGGATTGAGGACGAGTCCGGGGCAAAGCCGGGAGATCCTGGTATGTTCAAACATTATCAGGGGGCTGTGAAGAGAGTCATGGCTGAATTGGACGATGACGAGTTGGAGAAGGCAAAAGAAACAGCGGAAGAATGGTCAAACAGCTTTCCTCCTCCGGAGATACAAGCAGAAGTTGCTCGTAAGAAGGGACCAGCATATATGGTGCACTTTTGAAAGAGATGTGGAGGCAATGCGGGATGAGAGTTTTTGTGTTGTCAGCTTGGAAGAATGAACAGGGAGAGGTTCTGTTCGGGATGTAAGTCAATTGTGTCCGTCATCGCCGATCTTTTATCTCAATATATGTGTGCAGGCATGATGCTAATGAGGCATTAGGAGATGGGGACAGCTTCATGAAGATGAAGGACTGGGAGGACATTGAGCCAGTATGGCAGGAGTATGCCCAGGAACAGTCCGGTGAGTGTTTGAACTTTGGATGCAAGAATGAATTCATTGATCATCACAATGATAGGTGCCAGGGCACAGGACGGAGGACAACAGGTGAAGGGAGGTCGCAAAAGAGTCAGAAAACCAGCTTTCGAACTCAACATAGACGGGATGGGATGCCGTTGCTTCCAGACATCACGGAAACAAAACTTGAGGAGAAGAAAGCCATAGTCAGGGCGTTTCTTACATTGCACTACAGTGAGTCTTTCGTGGCAACATCCAAGATGTTGCTGAATGTGTGGACACAGGAATATGTTCCAGGAATGACAAGGCTGTCATGCCATGAGTGCCCTGTACAAAGTCAGGATGACTTTGTGGCAAGGAAGTATCTTCCGGCGGATATTAACCTGAAGGAGCCTTCAAAGTTGCAAAACTGGGACACGACAGCCTTGCTCAATTTCTGGTATGCTCAGCAGGAAACAGGAAAATATTCAACATTCCTGTTCAAAGCATGGAAGAATAAGGATGGGGACATGGTACCATCTGTGGTATCTGGCAAGTCACCATCTGTCTGACTCGTAAAGTGAGAATGCAGAAGAGTGGAACTCTCCGAAGACCCCGGGATCCATCAACCAAAGCCAAGAGTGATACCGACAGTGAAACTCATGACAAGGAGGATGACATTGATGATGACTCGGCTGATGGTCGATCCCTGCTGAAGAAACCCAGACAAATAGCACATCCATCTTCAGCACCCAAGGAGACAGAATTTCCATGTTCAATGCCGGAGCCTCACCCGGCCAGGCCGGCCAAGGCAGGTGCACTTTTGACATCACGGATGGGCGACCTCCTGGCCGGGTTCACTGAGGAAGTGGAAGAGAGGAACACATCGCTGGCACCAAGGAGTATACAGGGCAAGAAAGCTGTGATTGAACCATCCGCAAGGACCACCCGGAGTAAGTCTCAAAAGCCGGTAGAGAGTACACTTCAAGTAACCAGGGCAAGGGGAAGGAAATAATGTACATATACCAAACTGCCCACATGTTTACCACATTTTCATCATTTGTCACACTTCTCAAAACACAGTGTCCCACGTCCAAAATGTTGAATCCTAAGCACTGAGTTCCGGACAAATCCTGATCACTGAGTTCCGGACGACTCTCGATCACCGAGGTCCGGCACCCGGGTATCAATCATTGGTAGTTGGTATTAGACATTAGGGTTTGTGCATCATCTAAAATAAATTGGAAATGTCATTGTTATTGTCATATACCATACTTCTAATCTCAGATCCGACCATATCCGATTGTTTCCATATCCGTCCAGTCCACAGATCCTGTCTGGACCACCCATCCGAATGAACTCACTTCTCGCACCTTAACTCCCTTGTGTATATCTGCGTCTATCTCCTTTCGTCATTCCCCCTGCTTCCGGTACTCCGGCTGTTTATATTTCCGTCCTGTGTTACTGATCCGTTTCCTGTGTTCATTTCCGATTCATGCTTACTGATCCGCTGTGCATTAACTAATAGACTTCCGTTACACTTCGTACATAGCCCTTGGTCCTGGACTTGCTGATTATCCATCTTAGATACTTACAGTATATAAACCACTTGTAGATCTCCGTAGAACCTTAGTTCGAATATTATCTTAGATTCTACTCATTCTGTTTCCTCCAGACTTAAGCCACTTTCTGCTTTAAGTCACCTTCCGAGACTTAGGATTGATTCCTATAGTCTACATCTCCGACTCTATCTTCGGATAGTCTACCTCCATTAGTTTCTAGTTAGGAACTCATTCCGAAACCAGCCTTAATCTCTGTCCTCTCCCTACGTTCCGAATAACCTTTGGACGTATCATATCCGCTACCTTTGGACACCCGGGATCCGTCACGCAACTCCTTCTGGGTCTTCGGACAAATAACCCCTCCCTGAAATAAGGGGCATTACTCGAGAAAGGGGCACAGTGCACGAACTGAGGCCAAAGCCCTTTGGGTCTCTCTACCCTTGAGTACAGTTTAACAGTTATACATGAAAATTCAGTGGTTCACATGATGTAAGTATGTGAATGAATATCCAAATATTATGAAACCTGATCACCAAGTTCCGGATGAATCCCAATCACCAAGCTCCGGACCCGGGATCAATAATTGGCTGTTGGAATGTGACAATTGGGTGTGTGCATCATCTAAAATCAATTGGAAATGTCATTGTTATACATGACAAATTCAGTGGTTCACATGATGTAAGTATGTGAATGAATATCCAAATATTTACATATGGGTTGATCATCACACTTTTCAATGAGGGTATCTAATACAAGCAGCAATTCAGAGCTCATCTGTTTGCCCTTTGCAACCTCTGGAGGTCCATATCAGCTCTTCTGAGTTTGTCGGATGTGTCAGCCCAAGCCACTCGGAATGGTCGGTCAGCCTCAAGGAGTTGATGTACGGTAGGCTCTGGAAGATGGCCATGACGCTGTTGGTAATGGTCCAGGCGATCCAGAATTGATTTAACTTCAAGAAAATTAGCAGAAAGATACATGATGAACAATTAAATGCTCACATTCTGTTGATCATATGACCCTAGGGGCATTAACTCCCTAAGCATGGCATGCAGGTCTTCATTGCTGAGTTCCGGTATGGGGGACTGACATTTAGGAGGTGTTGCATGTGCTTGGGACATCACATCAACAATAAAAATGAGATTGTATGAATGAACTCACCTGGAATTGCTATTCCTGGATAGCCGGAGCATCAATCTCAACATCAGCACATTCCGTGCTTCATCACAATCAATAAGATCATCATCAGGCCCTAGGTACAAGTCCGGATCGTTGAACAAAGGCAGTTCCTCAGGCTGAGCCGGGCATAAATGATCTGGATGGATTGAATGAACATCCACAGTTGGACTATCTAAAGGTGAATTGAGAAACCTACCAGGAACTGCATCCAAGACATCCGGAACACCTGATGACCAAATCATAGTCGATCTCATCATCCGGCCCAAGGTATAAACTTCACATGGATCTAATAAATGTCCAGTCAATTGTAAGATACACTCAAAGCAAACACATACCTGATGAAATCCGGGACTCAGTCTCATCATCCGGCCCAAGGTATACATCATCCAGTGCATCTGGTCCATCTCCGGTCAATTGAGAGCTGTACTGAAAGCACAACAACCTAGTGAAATCCGGAGTCGTTGAGTCATCCACATCCATTGAGTGTATTCAGTGACCGGAGGTTCATAAAATCTGACTGCTGGTTAGATCTCATATGTCTGATCAACTGATCAAACTGATTGATAACTGATAACTTCGAAGTTCAACACATGGCTGGCAACGGCCGAAAGTTGAACCATGACCAAACAAAGACAAAAAATCAAACGCTTATCAAGATATCCTTCAATTGTCTGGTTCTTTGAAACTTCATCCTAGTGATAACAGATTTCAAACTTATCTCAAGCTTTCACATCTTCAACTCAATCCAAATGTCTACTTCAGTTAAACCTCTTTGGCCAGTCTCAAGGCAACCACTGCTCAGATTGTGGCATCATCGCCAGGCTCAGCTCATGCCTGCCGGCACTGGCCAAGCCCACCTTGCTCTGACAGCAACAAGTCACTAATCTTGTGGTAAGTACCATTCATGGTGTTAATTTTACTTTGGTTTTTCTAAGATCTGGGTTAGGCTGAGATAGTCAGGGAGCATGAAAAGGGCCTTACAGCCCGCATCATTGCAATCCCTCCAAGGAGTTGATGAGAAGTCAGGTCCATGACTCCCCGGTGTGGGGCCCAACTGGCACAGCATCGGCCATGACGACCCCGGGTGTTGAAACACTCCTGGCGCAGCAAGATTCGCGCCTGGGAGGCGTTAGGTGACCATTCAGGTGATCTCCCTGTCATGCCTAACCCTTCCATTGGCCCAATCACTGTGGACCTTCCCTCCCCACCCGTCATCGCCGGCAATGTCGCTGGTTCTTCCACCCACGCCACCTCCGAGCTCCGGGACAAAGGAAAAGGTAAGGCGGTTGTTGCTGACCCAGAGCCGGAGGTGGAAGGGAGCAGGAAGAGGAAGTCCCCCATGATGTCTGGACACTCTTCCTCACCTCCGAAGTCGGCCAAGAAGGGTCGCAAGCGGGTCAAGGCAACTCGCCATGTCAAGCAGAAGGTGTTGTGGAGTCGGAAGATGATGAAGACACAATTGTTCAGGTATGTCGTCCAGCTCATTGTTTTCATTCTCTCAATTTTCTGTAGCCTATTTCGAGTGGAGTGCCGGCGCTCAACGTTCCCCGGCCTTCCACAATTGGTGTAGGGATTCCCCTCGTTCACCACGAAAGAAGCAATTGTTTGGTCCTGCTTCAGTAAGTAATATTTAGTTGTCCGGCACTTGGAAAAATGCTTATATATCATCAGCTCATTGCCGGCAGTCCACCCAAGGTGATGGTGAGTCATCATTCTTTGTCCGGACCTCCCGCCTGTACTTACCCATTGTCAGGCCACCTCCGGCAGTCGTCCGGAGGTTGTGAGACCCCCAGGCAATGTCCAGCACTCCGGCTGAGGAACCTGCAGTCATGGATACAGGTGATATTCTCATTCCCGGCCCAGTGAGTACTCTAATGAATTCCAATGAGTCCATCAACTAATGGAACCCACAGAACAACCCCTGCCATTATTGCACCCAGGAGAAGTGGCCCTGCCACTCGGTTGGACAGGAGGACCCGTGCCCCAGTGTTTGTCGTGCGTCCGCTGCGCCACCAAGAAGATCAAATGTGTCCCAGCATCCATGGGATCCCCGCCAAACGTATTCGAGGGAAGTCAACCACCCGGCAGGCTCGCTCCAGGACACCTTCCAGAGCTCCCTCCAATGCGCCGGCTGCCTCGCAGTCCAAAGCCCGAACTCGCAGTCAATTCGTGGCCCCTCCGGCACTCCAGCTGTCCCTGCTGTGACCACACCAAGGCACAGTCCCGTGGGCGCAGCAAGACAATCACTGCCCCCAAGACACCTGCACCAGCTGTGAGTCACCCCAATTGTCTATGACCATCTGACCTTATCTTTCACTTAGCTATTCCGTCTTCAAGCGCCCCAGTGCCTCGTCCGGCACTGATGTGCCCATGCCGGATCTCCATTCCATGGCAATTGCGATTCGGGATGGTGCCGCTCGAATTGCTCTTCTTGAGGCTCGTGTGGCGGAGCAGGATGGTAAGATTTACCCTGCAACGCCTCCATGAGGGCCTTCGTCGCAAAGTCATGGACCGGCACCCTTCATTTCCACTTCCCGACTCTCCTGTCAATGCAACCTTTTTGCTTGATCAATCCGTCCCCTGGCCATCTCACCCCTCCCATCTGCACTTGCTCCCCTCATTGACTTGGATATGGCAGGAATGGAGCCTCCATCTCCGAAAGTCCAGCCTGCATCTATCATTGAGGGTCTCATATTTGAGCTGAGCCAGATTCAGCCTGAGGTCCACAAACGTCCGGCGAACTTGTGGACCCAGATGATCCGGGCAACCTTGTCCAGAATATGATTCTGATGATATGGATGTTGAGGTGAAGGTTGAACCCTCTGCTGATGAGGGTGAAATGGCTACATAATTGTATGTTCATAGATGTATATACAATGTTTGAATGAATGTCAGTGCTGGATGCCAAGTCTGGAATCCGGAACTGGACATGGAGATTCACAATTGATATTTCGCGACTTCCGGATATCCAGCTACCTGAAACACAAACACAATTTAAAGAATTTGAAACATCTCTGTCGAGTTACCTTGTGCCGGGTGCCGGGTCACATTGTGAAACATATCATTCATATACTTAAGTGCCGAACCGACCCCAGGACCCTGGAGTTGGGACTCATCACCATGTGACAGATATCGATCCACATATTTGATGTGCTGAACCCCGAACTCCGGCACTGGGAGTTAGAACAATATGAGGCAATACAAAGATATTGATTTGACACATGTTCAGTGCCGAACCCCGAACTCCGGCACCCGGCACTCGGGACTGGGCCTTGGAACTTATAACAATGTGAAAGATGTCGATGCACATTTTCTATCACTGACCCCGAACCCCGGCACCCGGGAGTAGAAACATGTGAGCAATACCAAGATATTGATTTACACGTGTGGAGTGCCGAACCCCGAACTCCGGCACCCGGCAGTTGGGAATCTGGACTCGGACTCTCTGTGAAAGATATCCATAACCTGTGAAAGATATTGATCCATATATTTAACCACCCAACCCGAACCCCAGCACCCGGGAGTGAGAACATGTGAGTCAATACAAAGATATGATGTACACATGTTTGAATGCCGAACCCCGAACTCCGGCACCCGGCACTCAGGACTGGGACTGGTACTCATAACACTGAGACAGATATCATCACATATTTTACACCTTAACCCGAACCCTGCCCCCGGGAGTTAGAACCAATGTGAGGCAATACCAGATATTGATTTACACATGTTGAGTGCCGAACCCCAAGCTCCGGCACCCGGAGTTAGCACAATGTGAGGCAATACCATGATATTGATTTACACATGTGAGTGCGAACCCCGAGCTCCGGTGCCGGAGCTCGGGGTTCGGCACTCAACATGTGTAAATCAATATCATGGTATTGCCTCACATTGTGCTAACTCCCGGTGCACTGGTGACTCACATGTGATCAATCAACTTTGTATTGCCTCACATGTTCTAACTCACGGGTGGCGGGTTCGGGGTTCGGTGTTAAAATATGTGGATCGATATCTTCTCATGTTATGAGTACCAAGTCCCGAGTCCCGAGTGCGGGTGCCGGAGTTCGGGGTTCGGCATTCAACATGTGTACATCAATATCTTTGTATTGACTCACATTGTTCTCACTCCCGGGTGCTGGGGTTCGGGTTGGGTGGTTAAATATGTGGATCAATATCTTTCACATGGTTATGAGTCCCGAGTCCAGATTCCCAACTGCCGGGTGCCGGAGTTCGGGGTTCGGCACTCCCCACGTGTAAATCAATATCTTGGTATTGCCTCACATGTTTCTAACTCCCGGGTGCCGGGGTTCGGGGTCAGTGATAAAATGTGCATCGACATCTTTCACATTGTTATAAGTTCCAAGGCCCGAGTCCCGAGTGCCGGGTGCCGGAGTTCGGGGTTCGGCACTGAACATGTGTAAATCAATATCTTTGTATTGCCTCATATTGTTCTAACTCCCGAGTGCCGGAGTTCGGGGTTCAGCACATCAAATATGTGGATCGATATCTGTCACATGGTGATGAGTCCCAACTCCAGGGTCCTGGGGTCCGGGGTTCGGCACTTAAGATATATGGAATGATATGTTTCACAATGTGACCCGGCACCCGGCACAAGGTAACTCGACAGAGATGTTTCAAATTCTTTAAATTGTGTGTTGTGTTTCAGGTAGCCGGATATCCGGAAGTCGCGAAATATCATTGTGAATCTCCATTGTCCAGTTCCGGATTCCGGACTTGGCATCCAGCACTGACATTCATTCAAACATTGTATATACATCTATGAACTACAATTATGTAGCCATTTCACCCTCATCAGCAGAGGGTTCAACCTTCACCTCAACATCCATATCATCAGAATCATATTCTGGGACAAGGTTGCCCGGATCATCTGGGTCCACAAGTTCGCCGGACGTTTGTGGACCCTCAGGCTGAATCTGGCTCAGCTCAAATATGAGACCCTCAATGATAGATGCAGGCTGGACTTTCGGAGATGGAGGCTCCATTCCTGCCATATCCAAGTCAATGAGGGGAGCAAGTGCAGATGGGAGGGGTGAGATGGACAGGGGGACAGATTGATCAAGCAAAAAGGTTGCATTGACAGGAGAGTCGGGAAGTGGAAATGAAGGGTGCCGGTCCATGACTTTGCGACGAAGGCCCTCATGGAGGCGTTGCAGGGTATCAATCTTACCATCCTGCTCCGCCACACGAGCCTCAAGAAGAGCAATTCGAGCGGCACCATCCCGAATCGCAATTGCCATGGAATGGAGATCCGGCATGGGCACATCGAGTGCCGGACGAGGCACTGCGCTTGAAGACGGAATAGCTAAGTGAAAGATAAGGTCAGATGGTCATAGACAATTGGGGTGACTCACAAGCTGGTGCAGGTGTCTTGGGGGCAGTGATTGTCTTGCTGCGCCCACGGGACTGTGCCTTGGGTGTGGTCACAGCAGGGACAGCTGGAGTGCCGGAGGGGCCACGAGATTGACTGCGAGTTCGGGCTTTGGACTGCGAGGCAGCCGGCGCATTGGAGGGAGCTCTGGAAGGTGTCCTG